>JAQJVL010000095.1:1384163-1558586 GCA_035578905.1 Stictocephala bisonia | reverse complement strand
AATTTTCGGTTGTAAACAATGTTACTTTCGGTAGTAAACAATAGACAGCTGTTGAAAATATGATGTTTCGCAGGTTGTAAACACATAACGAAAACAGCTGAACTCATAGTAGTGTAGTGAAAAGTGTTTTGTATGTTCTCGGCCATTCGAAGTGCTCGACAAGTCTCGCACTTCAAACATATGGTCTCGAACATGCAAAACCCCACTTTCCACTCTTGTTATGAAATATACTATAGCAATAACATTGTTTATTTATAATTATAATACTATAAATAGATTGCAAATAAAGTGCAGTGAGTAAGCTACTGTAAATGAATATAAATAATATGATTTTACTTAGTACAGTTTAATTATTAATATTTTAAGTCAACAGTTACATACCCAGGCGTCACGAGCGCAGCAAGTAACAGGGTTGGCACATGAGGCGTGCAGGTCTGTCCCCTAGTATATTTTAAATTGAAACTATGGCAATTAATACATTATTGTGTGTTCTTAAAACATTCAGGTATAATTAAAGTCAATGGATATGTTTGGTAATTTTTTTTATTTTAATTTTATATTAGAAACATTGTGATTAAGATGCCCGATTTCTTTTTATTATAGATTGCTATATAAAAACTTTTAAGATTATCTTTCTAGGAATGCCACATTTTTACAACATCTATAAAACATTATTTCCTTACATTTGCTCCAAACGTTGTACAATAATATGAATCAGTGTTGATTTATACTATTTTTCTTTTACGGTACCTTTATCAATTTTTTTTTTTTGTTATACAATTTGACTAAGAAAAATAGGCGACAACTCAGTTCTCAAATCAATTTTAAAATATAGCGGTTTAATGTTTGTTTAAAAATATTTTAAATATGTATGAATGCCACTGGGCGTGTATGAGTGGGTGGGTGGGTCAATGCCACTAGACATGTATATCAATACCACTGGACGTGCATAAAGTGGTGAGTAGGTCAACCTCTATTACTACTTAGAATCCTCCTAATATAGGATTTTCTGGAATATATAAGTTGTCGAGCAGCAGGGTGAGCTTTTACATTAAATTGATGACCACCCCGCAGGGAAGCAAAGATTGGAGAGTAATTTGTATTTTTTAATAAAAAGCGTAGGATATTGAATTATTTAGTTTTGACTCTTTAGCTTATTCAAGGTTAGACACAAATATAATCAGGACAAAGCCAGTTGTTTGCTAATCAAAGTAAGTCAGAGATGTGTGTTCAGGTTGTAGAACAGTTCTTGAATTTTTTCTTCAGCTACGTGTAATTAAGAAATGGAAAATGCAAGAGTTTGATAAGTATCAAATAGGAAATCAAAATTCCTGGTGGATTTGATGACGTAATATACTGAATTTAAGTTTAGAATACGTGCATCGTCTTATAAAGTCATACTTCACTAACTGTGTACAATAAAAGTTCTAATATATTGATACAACATTTAAGGGAAATTAATGCCTTTGTCGTAATTAATAACTGAAATGGAAAATCAACGTGTTTTAAATGAACATATATATAAAAGTAAATTCAGTAAACTAATACAATCACGTAATTATATGATGTTTATTACGTGAGGTTTAGAACTGTTTTATAACGTAAGGACTGTAGAATAATATTAAATTATCAAAAAAGCATATTTAGTAAAAACGTATTAACGAAATATGTAGACTTTATAATATAGAACAGATTTACTAAAATGAACGTGGAAAATACGGAAAATGTTTTCTCGTTTCCAGGTTCATCATTTCACATTCAAGCTGAAGCCTTTCAACCGTGATGTGACACTTGTGAAGTTGTAAAAGAGAATATTAAGTGACTGTTTAGAGATCGTGTTTGCCGTCAGTTGAACTGTTGATGGCCAAGTCGTAATATTATTGATTGAAAATCAACCACACTTTTATCGGTAATTCGTGCGTGAAAAAAGTTTAATTTCTTAAATAGTTTAATTCTTAGCTATTTAAATTCAGTTTGTTTTTCAGATAAACAGATCATTATAAAACATTTATAAATATTCATATGTAAGCTAATAATAAGTCAATAATAAGTTAATACATAGAAGTAAGTGATATATTATTTGTTGTTTGTTTTTCATTGTTTTGAGTTTTGGTATTGTTATTCGTCTCAATAATTGAATGTGTCATGTCGCACCAATTGTATGTAAATCAGATTTGGAAACTGAAAATTTTATAATTCTTCCCTAGTGTTACGTAATCAAGTAAAACACTGGCTTCCTTCAGGCGTTACAAACAAACTTATAGGAAGGTAATTCAAGCGGCAAAAAAATATGATGTCTCAAAACAAATTCTAAATTCCAATAATGTTTCTAAAACAACCTGGGACATTCTAAACAATAAAAGCAAAGTCTGTAAACAAATTAAAATTGAAATAGAAAACCAAATTTATAGTGATGAAGTAAGAATCGCTAACGAATTTAACAATTTCTTTACCACTTTTGCAAATCAAAATGGACTCCGTCCGTCATTGGATGCAATTGATTCCTAATAAAAGGCAAGCCCCAGTGCCTTCAACGCCTCTGCTGCCCGTGAATGAGGAGGAAATTAAGAATTATCAAAGAGCTCCCAGCCAAAAAATCTAATGACCTTAATTATACTTCAATGTCACTCATAAATAAATTCTTCAAGCATATCCTGAGCCCCCTAACACAATTTATCAGTCCTTCTCTTCAAACTGGGACATTTCCCTCATCCCTAAAAATTGCCAAAGTAACGCCAATATTTTAAATAGGTGATCATTGCTCAATCAATAACTGTTTCACTTTTGCCAATATTAAGCAAAATTTTTGAAAAACTTTCTGTTAAGAATGCTTAACTTTTTAAACAAACAAAACCAACTATCTAAAAACCAATTTGGGTTCAGAAAAGGTAGATCGACCATAGACGCAGTTGTGAGTCTAATTGATAAAGTTGTTGAGGGAATAGATTGTCGGAAACCCACCCTTGGTGTGTTTCTAGATCTGTCTGAAGCATTCGACTGTGTTGACCATAAGATACTGTTCTACAGACTGGAATTACATGACATTCGTGGTGTGGCACTAGAGTGGCTTGGTTCTTATCTTAACCAAAGATCTCAATTCGTTCGAATTTCAGAACAACCTTCTAAAATAATCAATCTATTCTACGGGGTCCACAGGAATCAATTCTTAGCCCAGTCCTTTTTTTTTTTTTTTTTTTTTTTTTTTTTGATATATGTCAATGACATTGGAGAATCATTGCAGCAAGGAAAACCTGTCCAGTCTGCAGACGATACAACACTATGCTTTAGTGCGAAATCACCATAGCTTTTGGAACAACACGTTTTTATGGAACTGAATAAATACATCTAAAATTTTTCCAACATCAATCTGAAAACAAACGTTTTTAAATCGAGTTTGTTTTGGCATTACGTCCTTCTGACACCTATTGGCGCCCTAGTGTGATGTTAGAAGACACCATGCTTGAGGAAGTATACACATCAAAATTCCTTGGAATACACCTTGATCGGGGGTTGACATGAAACTTTATCAATTAAATCATATTGATGCTGTATGTGCTAAATTATCATCAGGCAATTTTGTCCTGAGATCCCTAGCTAAATACTGCCCTACTCAGACACTGATGATGGCATATTACTGCGTGATATATCCCCACCTTGTCTATGGAGTTGTGTTACGGGGAGCAGGATCAAAGAATCAATTGTTAAGAGTTTTTAGACTACAAAAAAAGGCAATCCGCCTTGGATACAGAGATTCCTGCAAGCCCTTTTTTAAGGAACTCAACATTGTAACATTCCCTAGCCTCTACAATTTTGAAACGACACTGTTTAATACCGCAAAATCACTCGTTCGGGGGCGAGACGTGCATGAGCATAACACAAGAGGCAGGAATAACTACTGGACTGGGATGCATAACTTATGAACACTTGCCTACAGAGGCAGGTGTTCGATTAATCAACAAACTGCCCACACAATAAAATAATAAAAATGCCCAAGGCAATCAAAACTCGCATAAAAGGCTTTTTAGCCTCACACGCTTTTTATAGTGTAGACGAGTTTATAGCGGATAATTGAGAGACCTTATAACCAGTGACTGACACCGTTTCTGAAAGTGGGAATGATTGGCAAGAGTGAGTGTGGGATGTTTGAGTGACCTTCATTGTATGTTTGAAAGAGAATTTTGTGGGGTGAATGTGACCAAATGTTATAAATAGAAAATGACAAAAATGACATTTGAAATGCAATGTATTTGTATACTGCAATGAATAAATTGATTTATATTTTATTTTATTTCAATACATTTATTCAGAAATACTTTAATTAAAATGTTGATAGTGAACTGCTACAAGTTTCTCCATTTTTTTAAACGTCATTCATATTGCAATGGCAAGTAAATTGTGTATTACATTGGTAATGGAACAATGAAATTATATTTCGAGTTTTAATATAAATTAGAACTCTCTATCTCTTTTGTATTTATGGAATTATTACTACAATATAAGACTATTGTATAAGGCATAGTTGATTTGTCACTAAAGGATTAAAGGATAGTTTTTTTAGTAATTTATTAGTTACTCATGAAAAATATGTGAAATTTCTATCATATCTTATTTTTGAGATATTACTTATGAGAATTGTGTAAATCAATAAGCAGATTGATTGTAATGTTAGTTTGTCTCACCATCAACTAACTAAAAAAATAACTTACATCAAAGTAGTTAGGAAAAATAGTTTAAATAAATTTAACTCAACGTGCGCTATCGATATTTTTTCTGTCAGATTTAGTAGTACTTTTAATATCATAATGTAATAAAAACGAACCGTAGAATTAATCTAAAAACTCAATTTCCTCGTGGTTTTGTAACATCAGCAGCTTCTTTAATTTAAAAAAACTGCAATTGGAAACAATTTCTCAACATTAAAATGCTGTTGGGTGCAAATTCATATTTCATTCCCAATCATCATGAAATTCTTCTAATATTATTTTCTACTAAAGTACTAAGTCTAATCCATGTATTTAAGATTGGATACGTCAATCACAAAAATATTAAAGAAAATAAAGTCCAGAAATTAAGAAATACTACATCCCAAGACAGTTCTGCGCTTAATTGAGACAGCTATGGACATTTAAAGGGCGCGTGGGCTGTCCTAAGTGACACATTACAGCCCCTTTAGAATGTACATAAGTATACATGACAGAGAGATCAGGGTTGTGTTCCATAATGTATAAAATGAGAATATAAGTACATTTAATGATCAATATTGTAATTTTTAAGTAATATTTTTCTTTGCTAGTCAATCCTAGCTATACGATTTATATCAATATATATATATATATATACATAGCCTAAACAATCATATATTTCTGTGTACCAATATTTTCAAAAAGATTAATAATAACAACCTATGTTGCTATTTATGCATTTTCTCATTCTTGTTAATTAGACAAGATTGAATTTTTTTCCTAATAACATATACTCAAAATTATATATATTATAATAATTTTATAGGTAGTGACCCACCCACACACCTATACACGTACATACCACCATCATGCCGACAAATAAGAGCATAATTCAAGAAGGTAAATAACTTTACAAAGTAGGTCAATGTAAAATGTGGTTTCAGATGATTATAGATTATCTTTATTACCATTGTTTATTTGATATTCTTAAATGTTATTTAACAATAAAATGTTTTCCCCAGAACAATTGTAAAATAAACTGTCGGTACTTTAGAATCTACAGTTTCCGGTGACAACCGCGTCAAGGTACTATCTACAATATTTACAAGATGACCAGACGTTTCGCCCATACTGTGATGTGGCATCCTCAGTGGCCACTCGGTATACCGGAAACCTACACATACCAATAGATATTTAAATGCTGCTTCCCATCATCATCCGGCACAGAAGAATGCAGTTTTAAACACTTTAATCAATCGAGCCATTCACATTTCAGACCAAAATAGTTGGAAGAAAGAAAGACAAATATTACATTCAACATTAAAACAGAATGGATATTCAGTTAGAGAAATCAATAATACTATTGGAAAACAGTTGAAGAGGAAAGAACAAGACAATAGAGTAGATACAAGACACGATAAGGATACCTTCATAAAGGCGTATCTACCTTACATAAAGGGAACAACGGAAAAGATTGGCAGGCTATTAAGTAAAGAAAATATAAAAACCATTTACAAGCCACCGAATAGATTAAAGAATTGTCTGAGGCCAATCAAAGATAAAATTCCACTAGCTATGCCTGGAGTATATGAAATACCTTGTAGTTGCGGGTCAGTATTATTTTCTTTAATCAGTATAGGGGAAACCAAGAGGTTAATTTCCACAAGGATTAAGGAACATATAAGGCATACTAAGAATGAAGATACGGAAAAGTCTGCTGTTGCTGAACATAGCACAAAAAGTAATCATGGAATTTTATTTGACAAAACTAAAGTCCTTGCCAACATCCCACATTACTACCCGAGAATCGTAAGGGAAGCCATAGAAATATATAAAAGAAGAAATAATTTTAATAAGGATGATAGTATACGGCTGCCAAAGACATGGGAACCCATTTTAAGTAAATTGAAATAAAATGGAAGAGTCAGCCATATTGATTTTTCAGCCAATGACCGTAGGTCACGTGGGTCGTGCCTCCGCCCCCCTCTCCAGCATACCTGCCAACCAGTCCCCACCCCACCACCTGTTATAAAGCTGGAAGGTCACTTGCCGATTTCATTCTCAGAGAAACCACTGAAGATGCCACATCACAGTATGGGCGAAACGTCTGGTCATCTTGTAAATATTGTAGATAGTACCTTGACGCGGTTGTCACCGGAAACTGTAGATTCTAGTTATGACACCGGCCGCTTAAGCCTAAGTTCTAAGATAGTTGATTTGTCACTAAACATTTAAAGGATAATTTTTTGGTAATTTATTAGTTGAGAGTTACTCGTGAAAAATATGTAAAATTTCTATCATATCTTATTTTTGAGATATTACTTATGAGAATTGTGTAAATGAATAAGCAGATTGATTGTAATGTTAGTTTGTCTCACCATCAATTAACTAAAAAAATAACTTACATCAAAGTAGTTAGAAAAAATAGTTAAAATAAATTTAACTCAACGTGTGCTATCGATATTTTTTCTGTCAGATGTAGTAGTCTTTTTAATATCCAAATGTAATGAAAACGAACCGTAGAATTAATCTAAAAACTCAATTTCCTTATAGTTTTGTAACATCAGGAGCCTCTTTAATTAAAAAAAAAACTGCAATTGGAAACAATTTCTCAACATTAAAATGCTGTTGGGTGCATATTCATATTTCATTCACAATCATCATGAAATTCTTCTAATATTATTTTCTACTGAAGTACTAAGTCTAATCCATGTATTTAAGATTGGATACGTCAATCACAAAAATATTAAAGAAAATAAAGTCCAGAAATTAAGAAATACTACATCCCAAGACAGTTCTGCGCTTAATTGAGACAGCTATGGACATTTAAAGGGCGCGTGGGCTGTCCTAAGTGACACATTACAGCCCCTTTAGAATGTACATAAGTATCCATGACAGAGAGATCAGGGTTGTGTTCCATAATGTATAAAATGAGAATATAAGTACATTTAATGATCAATATTGTAATTTTTAAGTAATTATATTTTTCTTTACTAGTCAATCCTAGTTATACGATTTATATCAATATGTATATACATAGCCTCAACAATAATATATTTCTGTGTACCAATATTTTCAAAAAGATTAATAATAACAACCTATGTTGCTATTTATGCATTTTCTCATTCTTGTTAATTAGACAAGATTGAATTTTTTTCCTAATAACATATACTCAAAATTATATATATTATAATAATTTTATAGGTAGTGACCCACCCACACACCTATACACGTACATACCACCATCATGCCGACAAATAAGAGCATAATTCAAGAAGGTAAATAACTTTACAAAGTATGTCAATGTAAAATGTGGTTTCAGATGATTATAGATTATCTTTATTACCATTGTTTATTTGATATTCTTATATGTTATTTAACAATAAAATGTTTCCCCCAGAATAATTGTAAAATAAACTGTCGTTACTTTAGTCGATGAATAAAGTTCACGCACAGGATGGGTCAATACCACTGAACGTGTATGGGTGGGCGGGTGGGTCAATACCACTGTACGTATATGGGTGGGCGGGTGGGTCAATACCACTGAACGTGTTTGGGCGGGCGGGTGGGTTTTACTTCTTATGGGTACGGTAATTCAATGTACATCAACAAACTTTATCATACTAGTTCAAATTAACTAAAGTATTATACATAGGTAAAGTAGAGTCTCATGTAAATATCATTTCTCTGCGTGAACATAAAGACTGGACAGGTAAATGAATATTTTATTTCAATATAATAATGTATAATGTAGATATATCTTTATAAATAAATTTACCTAATAAAATGTTCATGTCCTACTTAACAAATGTTTGCACGGTTATTTTACCATGATTGGTAATTATTTCAATTGAAACGAATCGTTCTTTAAACTGTCATTTCATTTGATATTTTAACTGACTAAAAACATATCCGAAATGAATTAATAGCTTTCGATGTGACCACAAAAAAATGTTTTTTATCGTAGTACTAAAACTCCATATTACGTACCCTGGCCGTTAATCCTAATAGTGAAGGTTAAGATGTAACTTTTCCGTTTGAAAAGGATATGATTAACATTTTTTAAACTAAGCATTTTCCCGAGAAAATATATCGGAAAAATTAAACAACCTAAAAGAATATTATTCATCACTATACTAATGATTAGTATATTTTCAATTGCCTTAAGATGAAACTATAATATCATAAACACTAACAAAAACTACTGCTTGAAAATCTGGTTGCTACATTATCTGGGTCAGCTTCACAAATATAAGCACGATTAAATCGCATAAAATGTAAGATGAGAATTCCTTTAGTGTTCTTATAGCTTTTGTTTTTCCACTGATATTGTAATATTTTATTAAATTCTTTTTACATCAAAGTCCTAATGTTTATATAAAAACAGTTGTTGACTTTTAAGGAATTGTAATGTGAACTTTGTATCCTTAAAATTTGCTACCACCTCCGAATTTTTATTTTAATGCTTAGTATGTTTGTGTTTTATATATATATATATCATCTGATTATTTGTAGAAACACTATATGCCCAGTTTGTGAGTGGGACACGATGGAGTAGCATCAAAATTAAATTTTGTTTGCTGTAAATTCTGATGCCTGCCCCTGACATCGTCAAACTGTCACTATCAGGAAATGTGAGGAGCCTTTACGGCTAGATAATCTCCCTCCCCTCCCCCGAACACCGTTATTGCGTACCCGTCAGGCTTTATTTACAGATTTAATGAAGCTTAGTTTATTGAAAATCAAATAAACAGAATAAAAATAAATTAAAATCTAAACTCTTTTGAGAATTTGGACTGTTTTGTGTATTATAAACAGGAATAACTCAGTATAATGCAAGTTTGTTATGGATAAAATAAATCTCGAAATAGTTCTTAAAAACAAGGTTATTAAATGTGGCCATCAAATATTAAATGTTAAGTTTATTTTTACTTCTAAAAGATTAAATTTCAGTAAATCAACAATTTGTATCTCACATAACTATGTCAAGTTTATTAAAAACAGTGATGTGGGGCAGCAATATATTAGAAATAATATTTCCAACCTAAGTGTTGACACTTAATCTGATTATAAACATATCTGATTAAATACTTTTTCATTAGTAATTGCTATCAATTGTTACCGTAGGTTTGTACAAACCTTGAAAAATAAGGGAATTTTAAAAATATAAAAATCCTTTTAGGTAATATTTTAATATAACACTTTCAAACATTACATTGAGTGACCTTAATTATATTCTTATGGTAGTTTGATCTACAGTCAGAAAATACTAATAAATATACTCAATTTTCAGTTAGAAGTGTTATTTTGCAAAATTGATTTATAAAAATACTTTCGTCTTGAATGTATGTATCAGTAATTATTGTTGTATAAATTATTAAATAGATTATTATTATATGTATAGTAATATTTGTTTTTCAAATTTTTATTTGATAAATTTAATATTAGCAAACATTAATAAAGTAAACCAAAAGCTTCGTTAAAAGTAATGTGCTAATCCTCTTTACAAATAATATTTCTTAATTTACTGTAATATTGAAGTAATTGTTTTTTTTTTTTTATTATTAAATTATTATTCTTACTGCTATTTCTAATAGCAGTTTTAAATCATTAAGTAATAATTTATATACTTCAGCAGCTTTACCCACAAACAATTTTAATCGGAACGCAGAATTTTAAAATATACAAGCTATTGGGTATTTGTTTCATAACTAGGTTAAAAAAGACAAAATACAAGGATGGCCATAATTAATCAAAATATAACCTAAATTAATTATTGCAATTTAACTACATCCAGCAAACAGACGAAACTCAATTACTAGTTGTGTCCATACGACATATATTATAACAAATTACGTCAGATTTAGCAAGCAATTTATATTATAATGATAAAATCAGAGCTACTAATCAGCCAGTACAAACAGATTTTTTTATCATTATTAAACAGTAAAGTATTTCACAAAACGTCATTAACTCAATAGTGACTTGGCTTCCCAATATCTACAATATAAATTATTTTGTGTTAATTTGAACAGTACATAATATGGCTTTTTTTCATAATATCAGATAAGTTCCATAACATACTGTTTGATATTGCATACATGACAAAGCGATTAAGATATTTTCCAAGGAAGTCATGACCTATTTTTATAAGAACAGCAGCAAAAGCTTTTTTCGGAAAATCTGGAATATCATTTGTCAGTCCAGTAATAGATATAAAATTTTACTGAGCAAACACACCTCGTACTTGCCAAGGGCTTAAAAGAGAGTTTTAACCTACGAAAACCCAACGTATTTTTTTATTTACATATTTGGGGCCAAAATGTTATAATGATCTGTCTAATAATATTCAAAATATCAATAGTTATAAAAAATGTACTTTATATTTAAGATATTGGATACCATCAAAAAATAATATTGATTGATAAGGATCTTAAAGTAATAACTATAGAAAAGTAGTTCAACCAACTAAGGATTAATTTTCTTTTTTCACGTCTGTCTGGGTTTTGTAAAGGTTTAGTTAGTTTCATCCTCCCATTATTTGTTCTTTATTTCATTTTTTAACGTAATTTGGAAATGAATTTTTATACAATATTTAATTTTGCTCCTTGATTGATAGATTGGAGTTGTAGTGTTTTGTTGTGTGTTGTGTGTAGATAGGCTAGATTTTTTTTTTTTTTTTTTTTTTTGCTCCTTGTTTAGATAGTTTGTGAGCTAATTCATTTACTTTTACATTACCATATCTTCATTCTATATTGTATTTTAAATGAAGATTGTTTTTATTTTAAATTGTTTAAATCTTATATTGAACAATTTCCAGTTGATTCAATATAAGATTTATTAAATCCACTGGAAAATAAATCTTATATTTTAATCGTTAAAATTGTTAATCGGTTTTCTGCATTCCATTAGTTCTTTTGGATCTATCTTTGTATCAATACAAATCTCTATAATTGCTGATTAAGAATTACAAAATAAAGCAATGTTTTGAGATTGTTTATATTAATGAATTAACTTATTCAGACGTAATTTAATTGCAGCTATTTCACCATCAAAGGCAGTTTTAGATAAATATAATGTTTGATAATTTGTAAATAGTTCAGAAAAAACTCCAGCATCTACCGACGATTTTTTTATTTGGTTTTCATCAATCTGTATAAATTTGAGTTCATAAAGGTTTCAGATCATTTCGATCTATTATCTCAATACTAAGTTTTTTTACTGTTTCAGGGTAAAGATTAGATTTTATAGTAGTTTTTGTTAAGTATAAGTTGAATTGTATGTTAATAAAATCAAATAGATTTTCAGGAATAAAAAATCGTTCTGATAGTAAAGAGTAGTTATAATTAATCTGGCATTGGTGTATTTTTTTCAATAAAAATCATTGTGTGTTTTGTGCTTTTCAACAGAGTTTGAAGGATTTATCCAAAATGCATTATTAGGTAGTCTTAACAAACTATCATATAAAATAAAAGTGTTTTCTTGAATAATCAGTTCAATTAACATGTGGTTTGTTTAAGCAACTATTTCAATAATAAGTGTAGTGTTAACTGCTCCTGTAATAAACGTAAATGATTGGTATTTAATACATTAAAGTTAATCTAATTGTTTATGATTAGCAGTTATAACTACTGCACAGTAAAATTTTAAATTGGGTTTTATATATTATTTGTATGTTTTATATATATATATATATATATATATATATATATATATATATATATATATATATATATATAATTTTGACGTGTTACTTTCCCTATTTGTTAATTTTAATTATTTCTACCAAATAGTCTTTTTTTTAATATTGAGTATTTACTCGTTTTGCTGTTACGTTTTCAATTTAATTTTTAAAATTAATTTATTATCAAATAATGCTATTAGTTTTAATAGTTATATTGTCTAGAGATTTTGTTTATGTGTTTTATCATATAGAGTATGTATTTAAGTTATATTTTGATAAAATATTCTCCATGTCTTCTCCTGTATTAGTTATAATCCTAAGATCACCATTAGAGTCTAACTATACATTCATAATACGAAAAAATAGTTGAGATTTTTCTCAATGATCGCCTCATAATTATTATTAATTGTGATATGAACTACCTATAAGTGAAAGGAACACATCTTTTCTGTATTGCATTATATGTATTGAGAAAGTTATTCAATTAGAAAGTTATTTAGTGTATTAGAACTAATATTCAAATATGTGATTTAAATTGATGCAGCTCAAAAGAAAACTTGTGATGATTTATCAAATTGTTTTTAGTACTTCCTATTAATATTTCTATTTAATTCCAAAACTAAATAACACATATCTTTACAACTGAACAAATGATTAGTGATTTAAAAGGTGTTTGAGTAATTACAAATGTTATCCTTCCCAATTCATGTGGTTAACTTGTTGAGACTATAAAATATCGTTAGTTAAACTTTAAATAGTTTTAATAACTATTTATTTTCACCATTCTGAAACAGCTATTTGTACGACAGTAAATTGTATTTTAACATATTTTTTAACAATTTTATTGAATTATAAAAAATATGTTCAGTATAAATGTTATTTAAGATTTATATCCAGACTTTAATTTAATTAATCCAAAAAACACTTTTAAAAAGATATAACTATCCATTAAAATATAAAGGATATATTTTTAATTGCCTAATAGATTAATGAGTGTTTTGAATTGTCCTGTGATCCTTAAACAGTAATGTTTTCCATAAGTCCAAAGTAGATTAGTGTTTATTTACCATAATCACTGTGAGAGTAGTTTTAAATTTCTTAAAATTAAAAATTCTATTGAAATAAATAAAGTGGTATTTATACTTCTTCAATTTTCATATTATTTAAACTAAATAGAAGGTGTGAGATGGATCAAAAGGGGGTTTTTGATGACTAGGTATTGTTACATAAATATCAGTAAAATAAGAATTTTTGATTAAAATGTTATATTTAAAATATTGCATTACTTGTTGGGAACAATAGTTAAACGTGTCATATTCTTAGCATTAAGTTTTAAAACTGTTTGTTTACAGAATAAGATGAAAATACTCTCCAAATACATTCACAAACAAGAAGACGTCAGTAGATTAGATCTAGACTTAACGTACCAACGGTCGATCAGTGGAATGTAATGTCCCCAGAGATGGCATTACGTATCAAAGGACAGGTCCAATCCAATTCCCCGATTTGATTTTGTCCTTTTACATATTAAAATTGATGTACTTTTTGTTTGGTAACAAAACACCACACATTATTTAGCGAAGCTTTAGTGTCATAAAAAAATATAATAATGTTTAATCATTTCTATAACTATTGACGAATGTAGTAAGACTAAATAATTTTAAAATCTTAACTTTAAAATATATTATTTTATTTAAAAATGGAACTATTCTCAATCATTCTAAGTGCTGTCAAACAATGTAACAATATATAATAGTTAAGATTATTGAATCGCATTATACCAAATCCGAGTGGCATAATTTTAGAATCAGGAGGAAATTCTAGATTTTTTTCTTCAGACTAGCTACAATTAGGTCCTCTGAAAGTTCTACCCTCAATATTCTACATCTCTTGAGATCTAGGGTTTCGCATTCAGACAAGAGTTGCAGCCAGGTGCTGGCCAGACTCAAAAGCCTCCCCACAAATCCGGTAACTAGTTGGTGTCTTCTCTATTGATACGTATTGCTAACAAATGTTGCTTGAAACAGCCATATCCAGTTATATAAGCCATGGTGTCATTTCGATTCATGATTATTGAATGTGGTTTGATTAGTGCATGGTTGGGTCTTTTGAATTTAGCATGGCCATGAAACCGTGCAATCTTGTGAAGCCAACGTGAAATTTTCACCAAAAATATTCATTTCTATGGTGAATAGAACAAACACTTTAAATGCAAGACATATTAACAACTGTAAGAACATGAAAACAAAATCACTTTATTGAGGGTGTCCCTAAACCTTTTGCAAGCACTGTACATGCGCAGATTTATATTTTATAATAATTTTAACATTATGGCAAGTTTAAAATTTGATAAATAAAACTATATTAATTATTTTGAACTATTTAGGTCTCCTAAAATTTACAAATAAAAGAAAAATACTCATAAATGTTCTCTTAAAGTTAAAAATCAGTAATATAATAAGGGTCATACAGGGCGTTGAAAAAGTAAGGAACCTCCTTCATTTCTCTTAAATGGATCCAGATAAATGATTGAGATTTAGTATATTTTGATGCAGTTTGTAATTTTTCCAGAAATATACAAATTGTTCACCCGCCCTCCCATACACGTACGATGTTATTGACCCACCCGCCCACCCATACACGTACGATGGTATTCACCCACCCGCCCACCCATACACGTACGATGTTATTGACCCACCCGCCCACCCATACACGTATGATGATGTTATTCGTATAGAAAGACTCGTAGTCGTATAGAAAGACTATGTATTTTATTGGAGATGTGATATCGGCTGGAATGACAAGTGAGACGTGGGGGAAGGGGTGTTTTTGCCGTTTATAAATAAAACAACCACTCTCGGAGGGGACAATATACGAGACGTAACCTTGAAGGACTCAGCGTGTTGCGTCACCGTCTCGACTTAATTTCGTAGCCTCAGAAAGTACTAAATCTTTGATTTATTTCGAAACACAGTATATAGTTTGTGGAAAATAATTTGTCCACATGTTGAACAATTATTTATTTGTTTTCCTGACTTAGAATAGAAGCAGTTTACAATAAATATATTGAATATTACAAAAACAAATTTATGTTTCACTACATTTTTAAACTTTAATTAGGCATAATTCTGAGATTATTGCAACAGGTATAATACAATTATTATTAAGGATTGTTTGGTTAATAAATGTAAAGTTTGATTGTTTAAGCCCACCTCTTACTTCCAGTGCTTAAAAGAGATCTTTAACCTTAAAAAACCGACATTTTTTTTTTTATATTTTTGTATATTTGGGACCGAAATGTCAAAATGATCTGCCAAATAATATTATAAATAGTTATGAAAAATTCACTTTATGATTCAGATATTGGCTACTATCAACAAATAATATTAATTGAATTTAAGGATCTTAAAATATAGAAAAGTAGTTCAAAGAATTAAGGATTAATTTTCTTTGTTTCGCGTGTATCTGGGTTGTGTAAAGGAAGTGTTTAGTTAGTTTCATCAGTGTATCTGGGTTTTGTAAAGGAAGTGTTTAGTTAGTTTCATCAGTGTATCTGGGTTTTGTAAAGGAAGTGTTTAGTTAGTTTCATCAGTGTATCTGGGTTGTGTAAAGGAAGTGTTTAGTTAGTTTCATCAGTGTATCTGGGTTTTGTAAAGGAAGTGTTCAGTTAGTTACATCAGTGTATCTTCGTTTTGTAAAGGAAGTGTTCAGTTAGTTACATCAGTGTATCTTCGTTTTGTAAAGGAAGTGTTCAGTTAGTTACATCAGTGTATCTGGGTTTTGTAAAGGAAGTGTTCAGTTAGTTACATTAGTGTATCTGGGTTTTGTAAAGGAAGTGTTTAGTTAGTTTCATCAGTGTATCTGGGTTTTGTAAAGGAAGTGTTTAGTTAGTTACATCAGTGTATCTGGGTTTTGTAAAGGAAGTGTTTAGTTAGTTACATCAGTGTATCTGGGTTTTGTAAAGGAAGTGTTCAGTTAGTTACATTAGTGTATCTGGGTTTTGTAAAGGAAGTGTTTAGTTAGTTACATTAGTGTATCTGGGTTTTGTAAAGGAAGTGTTTAGTTAGTTACATCAGTGTATCTGGGTTTTGTAAAGGAAGTGTTCAGTTAGTTACATTAGTGTATCTGGGTTTTGTAAAGGAAGTGTTTAGTTAGTTTCATCAGTGTATCTGGGTTTTGTAAAGGAAGTGTTTAGTTAGTTACATCAGTGTATCTGGGTTTTGTAAAGGAAGTGTTCAGTTAGTTACATTAGTGTATCTGGGTTTTGTAAAGGAAGTGTTTAGTTAGTATCATCAGTGTATCTGGGTTTTGTAAAGGAAGTGTTTAGTTAGTTACATCAGTGTATCTGGGTTTTGTAAAGGAAGTGTTTAGTTAGTTTCATCAGTGTATCTGGGTTTTGTAAAGGAAGTGTTTAGTTAGTTACATCAGTGTATCTGGGTTTTGTAAAGGAAGTGTTTAGTTAGTTTCATCAGTGTATCTGGGTTTTGTAAAGTAAGTGTTCAGTTAGTTACATCAGTGTATGTGGGTTTTGTAAAGGAAGTGTTCAGTTAGTTTCATTAGTGTATCTGGGTTTTGTAAAGGAAGTGTTTAGTTAGTTACATCAGTGTATCGGGGTTTTGTAAAGGAAGTGTTCAGTTAGTTTCATTAGTGTACCTGGGTTTTGTAAAGGAAGTGTTTAGTTAGTTACATCAGTGTATGTGGGTTTTGTAAAGGAAGTGTTTAGTTAGTTACATCAGTGTATCTGGGTTTTGTAAAGGAAGTGTTTAGTTAGTTTCATCAGTGTATCTGGGTTTTGTAAAGGAAGTGTTTAGTTAGTTATATCAGTGTATCTGGGTTTTGTAAAGGAAGTGTTTAGTTAGTTACATCAGTGTATCTGGGTTTTGTAAAGGAAGTGTTTAGTTAGTTACATCAGTGTATCTGGGTTTTGTAAAGGAAGTGTTCAGTTAGTTACATTAGTGTATCTTAGATGTTTCTGTTAAACTTACGGAATGACAGTAAAACACGTCACACGTCAGTGATTGTCTAACTGAGACTGATAAGAATATTTTGTGCCGAGCAACTGCTACCACTAATTGCTTTTATTTCCTACAAATTTAACTGTATTCTGAGTGTTGTAGTTTTTGTAAATAAATGTATATTTTATTTTGTGTTTTTGGCGTTCTTTAGCCCTTCCACACCCCTTCGGCTGTTACGTTGACGATCCTGAACAGACCGTTAAGGTCTTCAAGGTATGATCATTTAGATCGTATTTAAGTCTAATTATTGTTTTGTGGTATATACATTTGTTAGTGTTTGTTAGATTTTTATTCTTTGTATTTTATGAAACATTTTCAGTGTTTGGCGAAGCGTATACTTAAAATATAATATATTACTTAACATATTATATTTATTTGAATATCTTTTTTTTTTTTTTTTAATCTTACAGATCCTAAATACAATGTTTAGTTACATTTACAATGAAAAACTTCATAAAAATCTCACACATAGGTGAGTGAACAACAAAGTATAAGTTTACATTGTTCATAAAATAGAAAACAGGAAAAATATTAACTTTGGAGTGTACCTATGAAATAAACATTTATTAGTAACATTGTCAAGTTACTACTATATGGAAAATAGTACCTTTTATATTTTGTTTTACGTTTTCAATAAAGATAATTAATGTTAATTTAGTGTTTAATTTTTATTATCTTTATAACTTTATGGCCTGCCCTTGATGGATCATCTTAATATATTATAACATTATAGTATTTTCTTACTAATTATAGCCTATTTATCTCTTTATTTAAGTCAGCTATTTATTTAGTTATTTATATAAACTACATATATTTATACATCAGTTATTTAACTGATATATATATATTTACCACGTAGTCAAATAAAACTCCTATATTCTTATTAACACACTCGAAACGTCCGTATATGTAAACTTTTCAGCTTTTTACGTCACTATTTCATCAGTCTAATGCAAATCAATGTTTAGCATTTTAAAATCCATACGCTTGTGTATTTCATCAATTACTGTCATATGTCAACATGCGACGTAATGACTCACCGGTTCAGGTTTGGATTGGGAGTATAAGTTCATGCACAGGTCTGCAGGACTTCGTGAACTGGAGCGTGAATTAAATAAAATATTTTTTCTGAGGTTTATCCTTCCAAGATTTTTTATTTGTTTATTTATTTTTAAACTATCCATTATATCAACAACATTGTTCGGTGAATTTTTTAAATGATTATCGTCAATATTGTAAAACATAACAAAGGTTACGACTGTCTGGGGAACATTAAAATATATTGGCCGTTTCAATGAAAACAGTTATTTCCTAACAGGTATTGTTCCGTTTCAGATATACACGATGAAATATTTACTATAGTTTTAAATTTATGTTTCTTTTCCGTTTATAATCCCATAATACAAGTGAATAAAACGTTACATACTATGTAATCATTTAAAATACTTTCTTTGATCTAAAAATATACAATAATAAGTCATGCCCTCTTATTTATATTAGGTACTAGAAGGTACTAAGAATACCTTCATAAGAAAACTACGTGTTATAAATAAGAAAATTAAAGCCTAATGTGTGGGAGGTTCATATGAATGTTGTATAAGGACTCTCACTATAACTTACTTCCGTATTTAGCAAAGAAAAATTGCGTTTGTTCTTGCTGATTGGAAAAACTGGTTTTTAATTTGACTCTGTGCAAATAGGTATTATTCTTTATTTTGTATGTTTTACTTTAATCAGCTGTGTACAAATATATTAAAAAACGGCCAAGTAATTATGTTTTTATATTTTAAATAAGTTAATTACACTTTTGGTCACTCTTGTGATAGTATCATATGGTTTTATTTATATCATAGTTATGAGATCATGTATTCGTATGTGCTATCAACTATTTAAACAGAATATTATTCCAAAATCTTTAAAAATTAATGGTGTTTTTATGTAGAGCGTAAATTGAAAACTATTCAAAACAAATGTCACCAAAGTTTGTATCGTTTATCGTATCTTGAGGATAACATTCAATTTATGTGTTAAAAATAAAGTAGCAATAGATCTTACAACACAATTTATAACAAGAACCTCATGAATGCTGACACATTATTTTTCTGTGAAAAGAACTCTCATGTCAAGTTGTTACAACTTAGGGCCTTGTCCAAGTTTCGAATACCCACTGAGCCAACGGTCGGTACTTCACTCATTGAATAAAGCTGATGCAGCGGCCTGTAGGCCCATGACACCTGGCGAGTGAAGCTTAAAATAAAAAAAGTGTAAGGTAAGACACGCTCACAGTTTGTAAGTTTTATTAAACGTATATTTTCTATTTTTGGGTTACATTTTTTGCTTTTAAAAACCAATGTTACAAATGTAAGACTATAATTTATTTTTACATTAATATCTATACAAATATAATAAGATACAAGCCATGGCCAAACACCAGTTTCTATACATGATAGTTGATATGAATATTTGTTATATTAAAATTAGGTTTATGATAATAGGACATATTGTAGGTTTAATTCAGTAAGAAATGTTGTGTAGTTTATAATATAACTTTAAAGAAACATTAACTGTTAAATAATTTTTATATATGTATGATTTATCTTCAAAATAGAGTCAAAATAACTGAATTAATGTTTACCGTTATAGTGGCACAATTATCATGAGTTGTTTCCATGTAGATAGCGTAGAGTAGGTTGGACGTTTTTTTTCGTTCTGTGTTAAAATATTTTCTGCAGGTTAATTTAAATGAACCTGTGGACCGTAGATAATATGTTTTTAAAATATGATATTTATATGTCGGCTCAAGTATATTAGAAAAATATCGTCGGATAAGAAAGTTGCAGATAAATCTCAATATATAATGTGTTTTGAATGGAATTTCTTAAAAAGTTAATTACCCGAGATATTTATACATTCTAGGCACTTTTTAAACTGTTAATTATTCTAATAATTGTTATTGGGTAAGTAGGTCAAGTCAATATATTAAATACTATCTCAACTTTAGACTTTTATCGCTCAAAACTCAAAATTATTGTATGTATTGAAATATTAATATGTTGTATTTATATTTCAATACAAAGTTGAGAGGAATGTTTTCTATAAGTTTTACAAATGTCATAATTTTAACTTTTCGCGATAAAAGACCTTATCAATTACTTGAAACGTTTCCTTTTTACTTCTATAGGTTTTAAAATTAATTACTTGGTCATATTGTAATTATTATGAAATGTATATTATGAAATGTATATTATGAAATGTATATTATGAAATGTATGGTTTTAAATTTATTAAAACCAATTTAAATTAACCTATCTATAATGATGTTAATTAAACAAAAATCAATTTATTAATAAATGTTTTAATCACTGTATATACTTACGCATTTAAAATAAATGTATCGTAACTATAACTTTCATAAGGACTACAACGTGACTAAAGAATTAATTTTACGACCACTAGAAGCCAAGAAAATGTTAATCGATAAGATATGTTTTGTCCGAAAAATTAAATTTATGAAACTCATATAAAACATTCTCGTCAACCACGTATTAAAATATAAATGTAATAAATTAACGGGGTTTTGAGTAATAAAAGTCTAAAGGTGATTCACAGTGAAAAATAGTTAAAATTACGGTAATTTTTATGTAAAAAAAGAATAAAAATTATTAAAACGTTATTAATAAAATTGTTAGATGCATAATTCATAACTTACATTCAAACAAGGTAAACATTGGTGTGATAGGATTTTTCGTATTTATCCTAAACTTTAATTGACTTAAATTTCAATCACGCCGTTGTTTTCCATCGTTTACATATACGTTTTTAAATATGAATTTTTAAACTTTATTATTAGTTTTAGTGTTTTTATTTTAATTTGAACCCAACTTCTTAGTAAATAACCTTCAAACTCAAGTTCACGTATTTTCTGGGCCGACAGTAAGAATGAGTTTGTATTTAGGAACTCAGTAGTCGACGGCAAATAATCAGCTACATGGCTATGAGAAATAATTGGGACACAAAAGTCAAGACTAAAGAAAGAGCTGAAGAATAGATATTATTTACGACTTTATTGAGTATCTTAGATCTACATTTGAGATTAAAAATAGCTAATGATTAAGGGTTAAAAGGTCTAGTAGAAACCCTAAGCATACAAATATAAACTTATTAGTAATATTAATTCTTTAAAGAACTCAATTTATTTACAAGTAGAATACCGTGGCGAGTGTATGACTTGATAATCTGACAGGCGGAGCTTGTTTTGAAAGCTTACAAGCTTGATTCATATTCACGGGGCTTAGGATGTTGACCTTATCAAATTTTCCAATCAAAAACAAGATTATTTCACACCAATGAATATCCAGCTATATGATAATCTGACAAATATAATTAAATAAAAGTGAATATCACACCACATAAATATATTGCAATATGAGTAGTTGTACAAAACACATTTTCCTTTCTCAAACAAGAGGAATCCACAAAATAATCAAGTTAGCTTAATCAAGAAATTATATAAACATACATAACGTAATTGAGATATTTCATACATTTGTGCTGTAATGGTAATGTTAGATTTAAATTTTGTAACGAGTTTCTAAACTAATAAATTATTGGACTTTAATTTATAGTTTAGATACGGACGATTAATTAATTTATATTTTGTATTATTTAGAATATTGAAATATGTATAAAAATGTGATCAAAGTAACATAAAGTTAAAAATTAGGGCTACTTACGTATATTTAGGGTGTAATCAAATTCAAACTTAGTACCCTTAACATTTTTTATTAAAATTATTTCACACAACATTTTTCAACTTAAAGGTCATTTTCAAGTGTGATTTTTGTGACACTTGAAAATGATCATTAAGTTAAAACATGTTGTGTGAAATAATTTAAATAAAAAATTTTAGAGGTACGCAGTTTGAATGTTATTACATCCTAAAAATAATGTGATTATTTGTAAAATTTAAGTGGGAGTTTTAAAACGATATGGCACTGCTGCAGATTTCTGCTATTTTTATCTTACATAATAATGTCTAATATTTTATCTTAAATGGAAATATTTTTCTGATGGTATGAAATTAGTAACAAAATGTGTTTCGTGAAGATTTAACTATGTGGTTATTTGAGAAAAACTGAAAACCATGCGGAATAGCAACTCATGATAATGGTAACTAGTGTCGTAAAACTAGCAAACTAAAAAAAAACATAAAACATTCCATGGAAAATAATGAATTACCCTAAGCCCTGTTTCTTCATCCCTCAATACCAATGCAACTGGTTTTTAAGTCCTGATTTTTTGAAACAAAACTTTAACGTGCTTTATTAAGGTGTGTCAATCACTACAATTAGAAACGGAAACATTAACAATAGATATTCCTTAAAAATGGTAAAATGAACATTAGTGACATTTGGTAATAAAAGCAGAAATGTAGATGGGACATGATCCCGCATACTACTGAATTAATTAAAAATTAAATTTCTTTAGTCTAGGCGATACCTTCTGGGAATTTGTAATGTTTCATTAATAATATATTTGTATTACGCCAGTCATAAATATTTGTTAGCTCCATTTATAAGTACTTCACAGTTAAAGTATGTGTTTCATTTTTTTTTTTTTTTTAATCAGTTTTAAGTATATTGTAGGATTTTGTAGAAATGTCTGTTTATCATCAATTCTTTGCTACAAAGAGAACGTTAAATTTTTTACAATCATAACTATACTTATAAAACGTTATATTGATAATTTGTTACTCAATAAATCATTTTCTTCCATAATACATCCTAACTCAAACTTTTATAATCACTAAAGCCAAAGTTTCTTGTACTAACACGTCAACGTACCATTGACGTTGGTTATAACCCGAAATATTAATGGTAGTACAACAACGGTAATACAGCCTTTATAAATTAATTATGGCTCTAGTTTTCATAATGTAAACGTATGAACATGTATACTATAGAAATTATCATAAAGTGAAAATGAGTTTATTTTATAGTAATGCTACGGTGTAGATTACTCCTTAATTCTCTGAATCACAGGGTTATTCTACTGTAGGTACAGGTAAAGCACGTGTGTAGGATTCGGTTCTAAAGATATTCTTATTAATATGATAGCGTGATCGTTATCTAACTTTGTTAAATGAAACATAATTAAGTAATATATGGTATGGGGACTTCTTAGTATTGTTGGGAATAAAAAATAGTTAACTGTTTCAATTGTTGGGATTTGAATAATATACCTTGACAATATATCAATTCTGACGTAGGATAAAAATGAAGTTACTGGATCTACAATAAACCTCTACAAAGTAACAGTCAACAAGATAGCACAGAGATCCAAGTGTGATTGGATCAGTTTTTCCAATCAGCAAGGACAAACGCAATTTATCTCAGGTAAATAATATCTGAGAGATTTCCTACCCCGGCCTTCTCTCTGTATTTACTCATGACACTTTCTTGTGTGACCAATAGACATCTAACAGTTTCTTTATAAAGAGGTAAAGTAATTAAAATATTTCTTTAATGTGTTGTTAATGTTCTGGAACGGTTAATATTGGTTGTACTATCAGATATCAATAACACCTTTCCCACCTACCCAACACGTAAGATGATAATGGCCCTCCCATCAAGATAAACATGTACATTGGTGATATTTAGGCCCATGATTCTGGGTGTAAGGGTCATCACCACCGTACGATTTCCACCAACGTCTTTTTCACCCAAATATTTATTTCGGATCTTTTCCGTAAATTTACTACAACAATTTTTTTTCCTTCAATTCACTACCACTTGATAAACATTATATTGCTCTAAAATCTGTTCACCAATAATAATTACGTCTACTATGGTATTCCTTATCCGACGTCGCTGGCCTTATCTTATCGCTTTCCAAGAACTTACACACGGAGAGTGGATTTGTTGACAAGTCTAACATTGGATTTTCCAGTTTGTGAGCAACTTTAGTAGCCACCGAACGTAACCTAACCGAAATTGCGATAAAAAAGGAGTGGTAGTGAAGTAACAGAAAATGTAGTAGTAGTGAATTAACGGAAAGGGTCCATTATTTATTTTTAGTACTGAGGGGGGACTTGAGAAGAAAACAACCCAGTGACTCGTGAGAATCAAACCAACGCCCTCATTCAGATTGAGTGCTGTCCACTTGGCCTATTGATCTTTTATATTACTCATAAAAAATATCTAAAATGGTACAGATTATCTCCATATTAAATGGCAACAGATAAACTCTTGTTAGAAAAACATAACTATTTTAATACAACGAATAGTTATGTTTTATCTCCACTGTAAAGTTATTAAATCCACTGATAAAATGGATTAAGATATGGAGTGAGTGGTTATGAATATTAACTCATCTATATGTATGTATAATTGGGAACATAATATTGTATAAATAGTTATAACAAATTTTACCTTTGGTAAATATTTACTAATTTAATATATTTACAAATGTAATACTTTTATTTATGAGGTCAAAACTTGAACTATTATACAGTTATTTTTTAAAGTTAAAAGTTTTCTGCAGTTTTCCTGTAGGCTTCAGTTTTCTACAGACCTTTATCAATACAGCTCCTACCCTTACACCCACAGCTAAATTTATATTTTCATTGCTACATTCACTTGGCACATTATTACATCAAACTTTCCTAATTAGAACAACTTTCTGCTACAGAGTTCTTAATTAAAGTAATAATGTTTAATAGTACAATACTTAAATAAATATGAAACCTCAAGGAATTCTTATACCACTAGATTTTATATTGCTTGTCATGACTCGTTTGTATTTTAATTACTGATATGAGAGTAAGCATAGTTAAGTAATGTTATTAATAACTAAGCTAATCAGGCTAATCACATTTTAATTGATATAAAATAGTTGCAAGCATAAATTCATGTTAAAAAACGTTTGTGTAAAGTTAGATTTAAAGTAAGGTTTTTTTTTTTAGATATATAATTACACGTCTTGGTAGCTGGTCGTGCAATAAATTAATTGTGTCATCCTGCTGAAACCAGGTTCTTTCCAAATCATTGTCCTCAAGCTGGAGCCAAGACAACATATAGTGGTTTTTCTTCAAAATTCTTTATACGCTGTTTCGATTCAAGTCTAACTCCTGAAAACGCCTACGAATTGAGGTCCCTGGGTTTTCCTCGACACTATTTCGTACAGATTCGATATTTTCCAGAAACCAACCTGCCCGAACACTTACTGGTCTTTTTATGTCTAACACTGAACCGCATTCTTCGAATTTCTTTATCAATCTTCGAAAAGATGATTTATTTGGCACATTGTCTCGACCATACATTGCGCGGATGTTACTCACTGTTTCGTCAATACATTCAAGCACTTGTAATGCACTTTAACAATAACCAGACGTTGACCTGTTGTGTAGTGATTCATGACTGGAAATTGGACTTAATACTGATAACATTACTGGGCATTTTGGGAATCCTAACCAAACGCAGATAAGATAACAGGGCATTCAAATCCGGCGTTCTTATTTAAACTCCCTATATTATCTAATTTAGTCCATTACAGATTTAAAACCTTTGAAAGCCTAGTTTTGTTAGTTAATAAAATTTACCTAATGGATCAAACACTTTCTCCTAACATAGTAGGATTTTATTTCATATAAAACAAATATAGCCTACCTGTCTGTACATTTTGTAAAAGACTCCAACCATCCCTTGTAGAACATTGATAGATATTGTGCCAGCTACTTACTCATACCAAACTTCTGAACGTCTAGTTGGTTAAACATGAAGTTGGAGGGAAGTTTGGCTACATTAGGGTGAGTAACATGTTTGTAGTTGGTCTGCAAGTTTGACCAATATTATCTTAGATGTCTACGAGAGGAGATGTTTTATTTAAAATACTTATTTTGTATTATTAGCATATTTAAAGAATATGACTATGAAAGAAGTATATGAATATGATATTAAGAATAAAATAATAAGAATATGAAAATATCTTTTCATAAGACAGGGACAAACCCTATAAAGTGGCATAAAATTACAAAATGTATTTAGGAAAAGTCATGTCAGTATCCCGACCACTTAACTAAGTTAATTGTGATAAATAATTTAATTGAGACTGAAATGAAGTCAAGAATAATATTGACGCTATATTGTGTAATGCAGGTATCGGTATACTCCAAGGCACAATCCTTGGACCATTAATTTTCATTATTCACAACAATTAACAACTGTAACTGAAAAGGAAAATAACATTATTTGCAGATGAAACTACGCTTTATATGTTTTTAATTAATTTTAATTTAGGATATAATAAATTAAATGTAAGTCCAATCATGCCAATTTCGTAACTTTTGTCTAGGCTCTGTGATGATAAATAACTGAAATATATTCCTAAACCTAAATAAAATCCATTGTAATATATGTATCTATGATTATTAATTATATCTAAAATTATCTGATACAATGACATTTTTTTCCACCAAAACTGCCACTAATCTAATGTTGCAGGCTAATATCAAACATATATGCTTTAAGATTACATCTGAGAAACTATAATTAAGACCGTATCAAAGTTATGTAATATATATATATACAGTAAAATTAGTATTTTTTCTAATTCACTCATAATCATTGGCGCTAACTCACAAGCTTAACAGCACAGGCTTGGTAGTATGTTTCTGAATTTTTACAGGCCGCTCACTCGCTAAGTCTGTCCAAAATAAGTATCGTATATTTACGAAACTGCCCCATTAAATATAATGGGCATTTATAGATAGATAGAGTACTTATCTATCTAAAAATAAAAATCGATCTAAAAAATAGAGTACTTATTTTTTTTCTACAACAATATAATGTTTAATTGTACTGATAAAGTTTTACATGTTTGTATATAATAATTACACATCATATACAGTATAACGATAATTATTAGTTCCGTTTGGCTGTGATCGTTGTACAACAAATGAAATTTCAACTGCCAAACGGTCAAGATAAAAGAAAACCACTCAGATCGTGAAAAAATACTTATTTGGAACTCTTCAGAAATGTTATAAAGAAACAAAAGAATAATAAAGACTTATAAAGCTATAAATTTTATTTACAGATACCATTTGAAACATTTCCGTGCATCTCTTAAAGGTCATGTCTTACTTTATCACGAATTATTGAAAGTCAACAAAATCTATAAACTATTAGTCGTTTTATCGAACTAAAGAATAATCTTGTAAATCACACACAAGTGTTCTGAATCTGAAGCAGTACTTACCGCCTTACTATGAGTAAGACAATTGACTTTATAACAGAACCTTTAAGAGGATTCATAAAAAGCTTAGGTCATATGATACATTTATTAAAAATTATGAAAACATATTCAGTCTGTTCGTACAGTTTTCTTGAGCTTATTACTGTATAACTTAAAACTTAATGATTATATAATATTTATATTTGAAACTATCAAGCATTTAAAAGTTTAATAAAACTGAACGGCCATATAAATATGAGTTCCTTACATAGAACAAATATGGTTATAATATATTTATTTATAGCTATAACAGACCCAATGTTAGGATTACAATACGTTAAAAATACGTGTGATTTGTCATAATTTTTTTAAGTCAACATAAGTTTCAAAACAGTGTTAATAAACCTTCTATACTTGTATATGTAATACGGTTTTAGTTTAAAAGTGAATTTTTATTTATTTGTTTGTCATGAAGCAGACAGGTTAATTTGTTGCCAATTTAAGGTTGCATCCATTTAACATTTTGAAAGACTGTGGTGGCTCGGTACTGAGCACGCACAAAATTTCAAAAATATTGAATAAATTATAAAATTTGAACTATGACACATTTTTGTGAGAGTTATATTAATAAACCGACTAACATTTTTGAAAGACTGTGGTGGCTCTGTACTGAGCACGCACAAAATTTCAAAAATATTGAATAAATTATAAAACTTGAACTATGACACATTCTTGTGAGAGTTATATTTATAAACCGACTAAGATATTCACGAGAAGAGAAGAAAAAATAATAAATAAATAAACAGAGACAATCTTTAATAATTTTCCAGACAAGGAGATATGACTTTGTAATCTGACAGGCACAGATTGTTTTGAACATTTAAAACTTAATTCATATTCATGAGAATAAAGCCTGTGGGCCTCGTTAATTATTTGATTCAGAAAACAGTTGTCAAGTTTTCTTATCCATAATTGAAATGTAGGATTATAATTGTAAGTAAAATGTACTGCATATTTGGGATCTGCAATCTAGGATCTTCAGTGGAGTATACCCTGAACGTGATAAAGAAACTTGATGTACTAAACCTGCCTGAAGTCAAGCCATATAGTGAAGGTGGTTGACTAATTCATTAATCGTAATAAATTAACTAAAATTTAGTCCATGTTCTTTTTTTAATAAAAACACGCACGTTACTTGCTTTCTTAATTGTAGAGAATGTGTTCAGTCGACGAGAACATTTCTGTTAAAATATGTTTGTCTTTGATAATATATTTAAATCACCATAATGGTTATTTTCCATTCAGTTCATAATATCTTTTTTTATTCAACATATCCAAAATGTTTAAAAAATCAATGTATTAAATAATTATTAATGTTATGCTACTCTTGTTTATTAAAATAAAACACATAAACTATTTATAGAGGAATTTGTAAATATGCCTCCTAACCTTAGACATTGGTTCCAAAGATAACTTGTAATCAATAGAATTACAGCCAGAACTAGGAAAAGAATGGAAAACCTCCTTTTTTAACAAATACTAAAATAAGTAACTTAATACAATTAATTATAGCATTCAAATTATATACTTAGGGTATTTACTTTTCTCATATTAGTGACTAAAAATTCTTAAACATTCCAAAAGCGTCGTACTTTCCTTTCATACAACCTTAAGTTATTCTAAAAATTATAGTAACTTCTACAAATGTTAACAAACTAGGACACAGTCCCAAATATTGTGATTGGATCAGTTTTTCCAATTATCAAGGACAAACACAATTTTCTCAGGTACATAATATCTGAGAGATTTACTACCTTGGTCTCATCTCTGTATTTACGGTTAACAATGCCCTGTATAACCTTTTCAAAGTAACAGTCAACAGGCTACCACAGAGTGGTGTGGATGGTGATTGGATCGGTAAATTAATATTTCACCCAAGACAAATTAATATTTTTACTTCGACATTTATTCAGTAAGTCAATGTCATTACATTCAACTTTTCTAATTAAAACAACTTGTTGCATTTCCTTAACTGAAGAAATAATTATCTATAGTTCATTGCCTAAACATTGTAAAACCTTATCACAGCTTATTCCCCTAGTTTTATGCTAAAGGATGGGAACTATTTATTATGTACTAAGTCTAATAACCTATTATATTAACTTTTTTTATTTCATATCATGCACCTTTTCTGTTCGCTGAATAAGCGACCCAATCAGATTCCAAAATAGTAAACTGTAGTAATATAATTTAGTGAAGTATATTTTTTAATGTGTCGTAATTAATTTAACTACTTATGTACATTTGTAGCATGATTATATAACAGCTTATATGTATCATGATAACAATCATATATGTAAATGATTTTCGTTATTTTAGGATGGGAAACAGATTTATTATTTTTGTAAGTTTAAATAATTTGGAGATCCTTGCATATTTGCTTTTAATTTATGTTTGATTTACAGGTGTACAAACCTTTCCAACATTAACCAAAGACTAAGAAGGTTCTTTTATTAGTGTTCTATTTCCTCAAACGAATTTGTCTAATTACCAGCTACAGAAACCAAAATTTGAAAAAAATTTAACATCACAACAATGGGGTCTTTTCTGTTACTTCACTACCAGTGCTTTTTTTTATCGCAATGACTGTTAATTTAGGTCAAGTTAGGTTAGGTTAGGTGGCTACTAAAGTTGATCACAAACTTGTAAATCCAATGATTGACTTACCGCCGAATGCGCTCTCCGTGTGTAAGTTCTTAGAAAGCGATAAGATAAGACCAGCGTTATCGGATTCCTAGCGGATAAGGAATACCACAGTGGACATAAAAATGATTGAGAACCCGTCTTTAGAGCAATAGAATATTTATCAAGCGTTAGTGAACTAAAATTGATATGTGAACTAAAAAAAGTAGAGGTAGTGAATTAACGGTAAATTTCTCATATTATTTTTTTAAGTTAAACATATGGCACACATTTTGCAAGAAAAAAAACATCTGACATCATTTGCTTTATAATATCTTTGCATTAAAGAAAAGCACTATTTATACACATATAGCAAATTTGTATGATTGCTAATTTTAGTTTTAAAATATTCCTTATTGATTAAATTACTATCTGTTTAAATAATTTCATATATCAAACATGAGTATAGTGTAGTTTCGTACAAAACATTAATTTTTGAAATTATTCATACAGTAAGTGGCTTCGTATAGTTACCAGCTACATATGTACAATATAAGAATGTTAAAAACCATAGTTTAAATAAGATTGTTTGAGAATTTCTGTAGGTTCATATCAATATAAAATTAAAATTCATTAAACATTTATGTCACCACATTTTAAATCTTGGTGAAATAATATTAACAAATTCAAAACAAATCATACAGAACAATTTGTTAGTAAAATGTATCTTGAAGCTATCTTTATTTATCTCACTACCAAAATATACTGAATAAGCTTTGCAATGATTTTACGAATGGTTGTCACTATTATTGCAGGATACTGTACAACAAATGTTACGACTGTCTGGAGAACATTAAAATATATTGGCTATTTCAATGAAAGCAGTTATTTTCTAACATTACACCATGCATTGTTCTACTTTATTAAACACGATACTTTACTAACCAATATCTAAATGTAATGTTTATTTTACGTTTGTAATCATATCTTAGAGGCACATGAAATATTATAAGATATGCAAGTATTTATTATTAATTCTATTCATCACAAAATAAATAAACATTATCTTAACGTATGTTTCGTGATGGCTTTCCCTTACAGTAGCGCTATGTAAGAACACATTTGGCAGACTTACAAATAATTGTTTATGAGAATAAGACAAAATTAAACCCAGTCCTTAATTTCGGGAGTTTCACATGAATTTTGTATCAAAATATTCATATTATTAGTTTTTAAAACTTATATTTAATATTAACAGAGAAAAGTTGGGGTTGTTCTTGCTGATTCGAAAAACTGATTCAATCACTATGCAAGTGATTTTCATTTTTATACTATGGTATCACATGATTTTATGAGATAGTTGCGAAATAGTATATTCTATATATTAATAATTATTTAGTTAATAATTAATTAAGAAATCTTAAAAATTAAGTCTTTATGTTTAATATCAGTTTTAAAACTATTTTTATTTTCACCAAAGTGTGTAGCGTGTATTATACTTTGTATATAACACATACTTAGGCTAACGGGTTAACAAAATAGTTCCAATATATCTTGCAGTACAATTTACAACAAGAACCATCGATTTCTAGGTAATCATTGTTGAATGTTGACCAACGCCAGAGCGTCTACGGTAGTTGTTACAACACATGGTAAAATGTAATTTTGGACACTCCTACACTGCAGAAAATAATAGTTTTGTGGTTGGCATTCACGTTTTGTCAATGTTCTCCTAGATTTATTAGGTTTTACTAAACATTGCTTTCATGTATCAAGCTTACAATAATAGATACGAGTTTCTTTACACCCAATACCACTGTGCATATATGGGTGGGAGGTTGAGCCACCACTGCTGTACGTATAAGGATGGGTGGGTTACTACTGCTGTACGTGTATGGTTGGTAGGGTGGGTATATGCCACTGGATGTATATGTGTGGGTGTGTATAATAACATAACAATAACAATGTATGTGTGTTCCAAACTTTTAAATTGTTAAATATTTTAATTGTTATTGAGGAGAAAGGTCAAGTTACTGTATTGGAACCTTGTTGTAGATGGACGAAGAAAATGAGAACCCTGCATCTACAATGCATCACCTTGCCATAAGTATCTAAGACTAAGAATGGGTTTGTACTTAAGGTCTCAGTGGTAGAGGGACAATAATCGGCTAGAAGGTTGGGAGAATTGATTTAAACACAAAAGTCCTAGCCCAGGCCAAAGAAATAGCTCACATGCAGTCAAAGGAAATTACCTTAAGAACGTATTTCATAAACAATTATTAAAATGTTTTATCAAAGCTTTCAAATAGCTAAAGACAGAAAGATCACATATAGAAATATAAATGTATTTGTAATACTAATTGTTTAAAGAACTCAATTTATTTACAAGTAGAATATCGTGGAGAGGGTATGACTTGCTAATCTGACAGGCGGAGCTTGTTTTGAAAGCTTACAAGCTTGATTCATATTCATGGGACTTAGGCTGTTGACCTCATCAAATTTTCCACACAAACACAAGATTATTTTGCATAAAGGTGATTTAGCTATATAATAATGTTATATATTCGTACATATACAGTATATGTACAAATAAATACACATACATATAAATTAGATACATCACCATTTTTGCCGTAATGGTAATTTCAATTTCAAATTTTATAAAGCTTTGTCAATCTAAAACATGCAACTTTAATGATTAGTTCAGCTATGAATTATATATTTATTTTTTTTATAATTTAAAAGATACTGTACATATATAGTAATATAGTTATATTTCATCGTTAAACATGCAAGTTTTATACTTATTTTGACGCTATTACATATTTATACTATCGTTATTGTACTAAATTATAATATTATTGTCAGTAATTAAGTCTACTGATTATTTTTACTAATTTATTGATTGTTTATACTTTTTTATCAGTGACATTGTAAACAGTAAAATTACAATATGTTTGTCTTATATCTAGCTATGTAGTTATCAAGAAAGAACTGAAATACTATGTGAAATTACAACGCATGAAAAGCGTAAACAGTATGGTAAAACAGACCAAACTAAATAAAAGACTAAACGCTTCCAGAGTTCATTTCTCCTCCATAAAAGATAAAAAATTCTTTCCCTAAGTCCTGAGCGTTAGTTAATCTTCCATTACCAACACAACTAGTGTCTATTAATAAAACATCAACTAGCTTGCTAAGTATGAAGGTGTGTAATTCACTAAAACAACCATCTAGAAACAATAATAAAGATATTCTTGCAAAATGGTAAAATTAACATTAGAGACATCTGGTGACACGTTATGAAAGCATAAATGGAGCAGCAGTGATCGCATGTAATTCCGCGTACTACTGAATTGATTAAATTAATATCTGTAGTTGATGAGACACCTTTCAGAAAACTATGTTTCATCAATAATAGATTTGTCTTACGTCTGTCTCCATTCATAAATATTGTACTGTTAATTCTTTATGATAATTTTAGTTGTCAATAAAGCTGTTTCAAATATATTGTAGGAAATTAAGTTCATTGACACGACTTTTCTACGTGTTAATTAATTGTGACTTTATGTGATTGATACATGAATTTTTTTTAAATTCCTGTCTATCGTCAGAACTTTGCTACAAAGAGACCATCACATTTTTCAGAACCACAGCTATATTTAGAAAATGTTATGTTAATAATTTTGGTACTGAATATTTCAGTGACTTCCATAATACATCAGAACTTGTGCGATTACCAAAGCTTAAAACTTCGTGTATACATTAGTATATTAGTACCATTAGCAATAATTACACCAGGAAATAGTTCTATTGCTATGGTATGGTTTTCTCCATATTTCTCTGAATCACAGAATTATTAGGCTTAGTGAAGTTAATATCAAAGCATGACATTATAATTTGGCTATAAAATATTGCATTAATATATTATCATGATCGTTATCTAATTTGGTATGGTAAACAAAACTAATTAAAGCTGGGAACTTTTTGGTAATGGTGTAATAAAATGTAGTTAAATTTTATCAACTGTTTCTATCAAGCTGTTTGTAGAAAAAGGCTTGAAATAATATAGATTCATTATATCGCTATTGAAACTACAATAAACGTCTACAGAGCAACAGTGGGTAGGCTAGCTCAGAGGTCCAAGTGTGATTGGATCAGTTTTTCCAATCGGCAAGGACAAACACAATTTATCTCAGGTAAATAATATCTGAAGGATAGTAACAACCATGGCCTTCTCTCTGTATTTACTTCTAACACTTTCTTGTGTGAGATCTGTTAGACATATACGGATTTTAATTAAGACTTATGTCATAAAATTAAATTATTTAAACTATTTTTACAGTGTTTCCTTAGTGTCACGAGGTGGTTAATATTGTTTGCACCTTTAGAAATAGAAGTAAAATACTTTGAACGTAGTTGCTGAACATGAGAAAGAATTTTACATGTTATATAAGATAACTACCAAAGGGGACAAACTACATTAAGATAAAACTGAATTTTAAATAAGAACACAGGTCGACTTATAGACTACATACATCAAATTTTATCTATTAGTTGATTTCAACGCTACAAATCCAGCTGCAAGAAGTCCAACCTGGTGATTTTTGTGAGGAACTACAGAGGTATATATATTTTACATGCTTATTAGTGATTACTCTGTATCGGTTGTAAAATTAAAACTTTTGAAAACACTATGCGGCCTTAGGATTTAAAAAAATATATAAAAATAGTGGACCTCTTTAAAATAAAATTAAATGTAAGGAGTTGTTTATTTTGTCTTTGTTTTATATACATCAGATGTGAGATAGCCCTAAATAAATTAATCGAGTGACGTATAGTCTCGCGGACCGTTAGGCTATTACTACCCCCCTTCCCTGTAACCACCACCTTGGAAAATCATTGATGAAATATGTGAGAACGTTTAAGTGTGGGGATCCAACCCTATGAAACCAAAGTTTGTAGTTTTCTTCTTTTGTAACTGCACAGGAACAATTGTCTGACTAAAATGGTAATTTAGCATTCTAGATCCTCGTATAGGGTATGGCCCCAATATTTAATGTTTCAATATATTTTTTAAGGAGAGGCTGATCTCCTCTTTTAGCATAATATACCCATCCCACCCCCTCATAGACTATTTATCTTTCTCGAGACAAAAAATGTAGCTTGGAGTGTTAAATATCGATTTTAAACTATGAAATTTTACCCACTCACTTGCACATACACGCACGATGTTATTGGCTAACCTTGTTTCAAATACGTCCAATGTTATTAACCCACCCACCTGCCCATACACTTATGTTGGTGATGACCCTCCCCCCCTCTCATACACTCACAACAACTAAAGAACCTTCCACCCACACCTAATCATACCTTCCCACCCATATTTACACGTAAAAGGGCGATGACCCACTTACCCTTACGTACACGCACTCGGCCAATAACCATCCTACCCAATACTTACACGTATAGTGGTAATTTCTGGCCATTACGGTCCTATTGTATGTGTATGGATGGTGAGTGGGAGGGTCATCACCTCCACACGATTTTAACCAACATCATTCCCACCTAACATTTATTTTTCTTAAGTACTGAGCGGATACATCAGAAGCAAATTATCCAAGCTCCCACAGGAATAAGAGCCACAAATTTACGTTTCGTGTGTGTTTTTCTAGGCCTCAGATACCTCAAGTCACGTATATTTCTCATAAAACAAGTAAGGTGAAACATACGTGTTTAAGCATGTTCTCATGATTGCCCTTTTATAATGAGCTGAAGACTACAAGTAGTATACAGAAATTTCTTTAAATTAAAAGTTTTCCGCAGTTTTCCTCGAGGCTTCAGTTTTCTACAAATATTTATCTATATAGCTTATGCCTTTCCGTCCTAAGCCAAATTGATATTTTCATTCCAAAATTCACTTAACATATTGTTACATCCAACTTTCCTAATTAGAACAACCCTCTGCTGCAGGGTCCTTAATTAAAGTAATAATATTTAATAGTACAGTGATTAGAAAATATAAAATCTCATGGCCTTCTTATATCATGAGATTCTAAATTGCTTGTTTAACGTTTTTTCATTACAATTACTAATATGCTATTAAGCATATTAAGTTGACTAATAAATGACTAAACAATCAGATTAGTTACAATTCAATGTAAATTAAATAATACATGTAAATGATACATGTTAAATTACATTAGTTCATATTTCATTCGAAGTATGTTAGTCTTAGTTATTAAAGTACTAATATTTATCGTGTTTTATTTGTACTTTACAACTATTTATTTGTGAGTAAAGTATTCGATTACTTACATACTTACACGTGGCGAGCACACTACCAAACTTATGTACGTCTAGTTGGTTAAACATGAAGTTGGAGGGAAGTTTGGGCACATTAAAGCAAGTAACATGTTCTTACTTGGTCTAAAAGTTCGACCAATGTTATCTTAGATGTCTAACCGGGATAATATGCTTCTTTTCTATAGTTTAATTACCGACCGAATTACGCCTTTAGGGGACGGCCTACATGAGTCAGAAGAAAATCTTTATTGAAGCCTACGTTAAATCAAACTGTATATCAATTGAAAGATCTTGGTTTCCTGAAAATAATGCTGTAAACCGGACTTCAAAAGGTTGATGAAATCTGCAGTTATTGATGTTTGAGTTTAAAACTATTCAAAACTGTAAAAAATTAAGTGTTACAAGTTAAAACAATGTTTAGTTATCTGAGATCAAAGCAAGAGTTCAAAATATCCTCCTCCCGTTGTTTGACAATGTGTTAACTTAAATCAGTAAGCATTCATCAATATCATTACCAAAAGTTACGCTTTCACTTAGTGACCGTGGACGAGGAGATATTGAACAATCATTTGACACAGTTACACAATACTTTCCCTGAAAGAAATCCTATCTACATGACCATTGTCTTGCCTCACATTATCTTTGTTCGATGTTATTTTGAAAAACATATTCTGCATTTGTGATTAATTATTGTCAGCACTGGTGGCGCAGCGTTGTAACCCAGCTACTTGGGGACAAAGTGTTTGGAAGATTGTAGGCGATAGGTTCCATGCTCGGTCCTGTTAATACCGACACGGCGTCCGCTCAATGGTTGCCATCGACTTAGACACTACTAGAGAAGTCTGGAGTGTCCATGTTGGATGATGGTTAAGATCGGATGTTGTGTAGGTGATAGAACTGAGTGTCAGACTTGTCAGTTAGCTGAAAATCAGACCAACACTACGTGGTTCGGATTCCACGTAAAAGCTGTAGATCCCATAGTTTCGCTGGCTACTGGGCTATTAATAAATAGTCCTTTCTGAGCTAAGTCGAACTCAGATAGTAACAAGGACTACACGCGTTCATCCACATTCATCACACTCATTCGAAATCCATATTCGCCCATATCTTGACGATCGGAGTCTTAAGAATAAATAAAAAAAAAATAAATAAAATAAAATAAATATACTATTATAGTTTTCTTCTAGTAAATTATTCTATAATTTTTTTTAAGTTAGTTAATATTTCAGCTATCTGATAAAATAACTAATTCTTGTTAAGTTATATTTTACGAAAATTCATACGGCATATTCGTTATTTTATTATGTTATTCATACTAAAATACGTTATAACACGAAAAATATAATAACAAATTGTATAAGCTTACTACTGTATTACTCAATCAGCTGTACATTATAGATAGAAGTATTGGTATTTTGCATATAACTATATTCTATGTACAAACTAAAAAACTACTTTAAATTTTAAAATACAAATATACTGTGTTGTTCTTTAAATTATCCTTTAATTTAATTATGTCTTAATTTCATAGTTTTAGTACATCTAGCTATATTACTGCAAAATATATGTTTTCTCCTGAGAATACAAAGACCAACATTTGAATAGAGGTGCAGAGTAATATCGGAATATTTCTGAATCATAAAGTAATCTGTCGTTATATTAAATAATAAAGTAATCTGTCGTTATATTAAATAATAAAGTAATCTGCCGTTATATTAAATAATAAAGTAATCTGTCGTTATATTAAATAATAAAGTAATCTGTCGTTATATTAAATAATAAAGTAATCTGTCGTTATATTAAATAATAAAGTAATCTGCCGTTATATTAAATAATAAAGTAATCTAACGTTATATTAAATAATAAAGTAATCTGTCGTTATATTAAATAATAAAGTAATCCGTCGTTATATTAAATAATAAAGTAATCTGTCGTTATATTAAATAATAAAGTAATCTGTCGTTATATTAAATAATAAAGTAATCTGTCGTTATATTAAATAATAAAGTAATCTGTCGTTATATTAAATAATAAAGTAATCTGTCGTTATATTAAATAATAAAGTAATCTAACGTTATATTAAATAACAAAGTAATCTGTCGTTATATTAAATAACAAAGTAATCTGTCGTTATATTAAATAATAAAGTAATCTGCCGTTATATTAAATAATAAAGTAATCTGTCGTTATATTAAATAATAATGTAATCTGTCGTTATATTAAATAATAAAGTAATCTGTCATTATATTAAATAATAAAGTAATCTGTCGTTATATTAAATAATAAAGTAATCTAACGTTATATTAAATAATAAAGTAATTTGTCGTTATATTAAATAATAAAGTAATCTGTCGTTATATTAAATAATAAATTAATCTGTCGTTATATTAAATAATAAAGTAATCTGCCATTATATTAAATAATAAAGTAATATGTCGTTATATTATATAATAAAGTAATCTGCCGTTATATTAAATAATAAAATAATCTGCCGTTATATTAAATAATAAAGTAATCTGTCGTTATATTAAATAATAAAGTAATCTGCCGTTAAATTAAATAATAAAGTAATCTGCCGTTATATTAAATAATAAAGTAATCTGTCGTTATATTAAATAACAAAGTAATCTGCCGTTATATTAAATAATAAAGTAATCTGTCGTTATATTAAATAATAAAGTAATCTACAGTTATATTAACTAATAAAGTAATCTACAGTTATATTAAATAATAAAGTAATCTGCCATTATATTAAATAATAAAGTAATCTGTCGTTATATTAAATACCTTTCCTTTGCCCCTAACAATTAAAAAAGCTTTAAAAACAAGTTGTAATCGAACATGAATCGTTAATGTACTTTCTAAACATAGAAAACACATGTTTTAAGCAACCAATATTGTGATGAAGATGTATTTTAATGAGAAACCCGTTCTCATTAAAATCCCAGATTTTAGGTTTCTTTAAGTACTTTTATATGTAGTTATTAATACAACCAGGATAATGAAAGAGGGTTTATTTTTTATTCAGTAAAACGGTGTAACGACACTTAATTACAAAACATTTTGAGAACAAAGATCGCTTCGATCATATATGAAAATTTCTTAGAACACCGAATGCATTAACTGTCATAGTTCTAGAAACATCCTGTCAACTGCAGACATTCAGCGCAATTATTGCTGCAGACAGTGATTCACCAACGTTTCCTTCCATTTATGTTTTCATTAGACGCCACCAGATGTCTCCAATGTATATTTTAATATTTATGCTAGGATATCTGTAATTCCTGTCTCAACATGCTAAGTGCTAAGTTCGTTTAGTGTGATTTATTTGATAGATTTCTTATTATTTTATCATTTCTGACTGTTAAAATATAATCAAAACATTCAAAGTGCACATTTACTGACATTTATGTAAAATAAAACCTTAGATGCATTTAAGAGCGCTGTCGTTTAAAACATCCAATTTACAAGAAAATACTTTTATCCTTCAGTAAAATTTTAAAATTATTTTTTTATTAAAGTTATTTAGTTAAAAATAAATAAAATCACAATTCTACAGGATTGTGAGATTATGTAAAGGAATAAACATGGAATAAATAAAAAAATAAATAAAAAGGAATAAACTCATACTTCAATTAATACGTTGTTTGTTTGTCAATTGTCAGAGAGTGTTTGCTTTAACACACATTTTCATGACTTTCTTAATCTAGGATGAGTTTAATCTAGAAAAAACATTTATTTATTATACTTTTAATATTATTGTATAGTTTAGTCTTGGATTTAATGTCGTTTTAGTGATAATGCTGTTATTTTTATGTTAGAGAAGACATTGCATTCATTTTGCATTATGTTTATATATTATTTTTGGGAATGTATTTCTATTGTGGTTATATTACAACGAAGAATACTTTTCAACGTCATAAATAATTTTAGTAACCGAAATTTCTATATTAATTAGGTCAATAAATAATTACCGGAATAATTAAATAACCCGAAGGTAATAAGAGAGGCATTACATTAATTGATATTAGTAATAACTTATTATTATATATCTAAGTTTTTCTACTAAATTATGATTTCTTGATGCCATTTAAATTGTAATTGAACTATACTAACATCTACAAAGTACAGTTAACAGACTAGCTTAGAGTCTCACGTGTGATTGGATCAGTTTTTCCAATCAGAAAGGACAAACACAATTTATCTCAGGTAAATAATATCTGAGAGATTTCCTACAATGGCCTCCTCTCTGTTTTTACGTTTTACAATGTCCTGATATAACCTTTACAAATTAACAGTCAGCAGGCTAGTAAAGTCCCAAGTGTGATTGGATCAGTTTTTCCAATCAGCAAGGACAAACACAATTTTTCTCAGGTAAATAATATCTGAGATATTTCCTACAATGGCCTCCTCTTTGTATTTATTTACTATTGACAATGTCCTGATATAATCTTTACAAAGTAACAGTCAGTAGGTTAGTAAAGTCCCAAGTGTGATTGGATCAGTTTTTCCAATAAGCAAGGACAAACACAATTTATTTCAGGTAAATAATATCTGAGATATTTTCTACAATTGCATCATCTCTGTATTTATTTACTATTGACAATGTCCTGATATGACCTTTACAAAGTAACAGTCAGCAGGGTAGTAAAGTCCCAAGTGTGATTGGATCAGTTTTTCCAATCAGCAAGGACAAACACAATTTATCTCAGGTAAATAATATCTGAGATATTTCCTACAATGGCCTCCTCTCTGTATTTATTTACTACTGACAATGTCCTGAAATAACCTTTACAAAGTAACAGTCAGCAGGCCAGTAAAGTCCCAAGTGTGATTGGATCAGTTTTTCCAATCAGCAAGGACAAACACAATTTATCTCAGGTAAATAATATCTGAGATATTTCCTACAATGGCCTCCCCTTTGTATTTATTTACTATTGACAATGTCCTGATATAACCTTTACAAAGTAACAGTCAGCAGGCTAGTAAAGTCCCAAGTGTGATTGGATCAGTTTTTCCAATCAGCAAGGACAAACACAATTTATCTCAGGTAAATAATATCTGAGAGATTTCCTACAATGGCCTCCTCTCTGTATTTATTTACTACTGACAATGTCCTGAAATAACTTTTACAAAGTAACAGTCAGCAGGTTAGTAAAGTCCCCAGCGTTATTGGATCAGTTTTTCCAATCAGCAAGGACAAACACAATTTATCTCAGGTAAATAATATCTGAGAGATTTCCTACAATGGCCTCCTCTCTGTATTTATTTACTACTGACAATGTCCTGAAATAACCTTTACAAAGTAACAGTCAGCAGGCCAGTAAAGTCCCACGTGTGATTGGATCAGTTTTTCCAATCAGCAAGGACAAACACAATTTATCTCAGGTAAATAATATCTGAGTGATTTACTACCATGACCTTCTCTTGGTATTTTTACTCTTAATACTTGGATGTATGATTTATTGATTTCCACTCATGTAAAAAAAACTATGGGTAACAAGGGTTAAAAAAATACTGGTATTTTTAGCATTTTCATATTTTATTTTATTTCATGGCCATACTGTTAACTCGTGCAGTGATTGAACATAGTAAAATTTGCACAAATATTACTTAAAACAGTTGTTTTTTGATAATTATTTATTTGTTGAAAGTTGATAGATGCTGTAAGTAATATCACCTTTCACATTTACAAACCCATGTCTTTTCTAGTGTGTTTATATGAGTCATTTTTTACTTAATCTTTCTTTGATAAGGAATTAGAACTGTTATTTGTCCATAGAAGAGCAAATATATATTTACTTTTGTTTTGTTTTTTAAATTATTCATAGGCTGATAATTACCACCAGTGGTTTCAAACGTAACACATCAACAATATTGTTTTGTCTAACAAGCTGTTATAACATATACTTTTTTATATATTTATTTTTACTCTTACTTTGTTATGATAATTATTTACAAGTTGATAGTTTTCAGAGTAGGTTTCAGTTGTTACAGTATTGTCCATACTGCTGACTTTCCAGTGAATACATTTAAGAAATCAACTTAAAATTATTTAACTGGCTGACCATCCATTTTAGAATATGAACAATGACAACAATGTTTATAATTTCTCCAACAAACTTAGACTAAAATTATGTGATCAGTACATGTTTCTAGAGAATGTGTTACTTTATCCAATAATCCAATAATGTGGAAATTGTGGATGAACCTTAAGTAAGGCAAATCGTAGTCATTTACCTTTATACATAAGGAGGAATCAGAAGCAAATTAGGGAAAATACAAAATTAGGGAAAAAATATATTCTCTGCTAGAAGTAAAATAAATGGTACCAGGTAACTGGCACAAACTTTCTCCCTTTCCCTTTGTTTTTTAGATTGTTTTAAATGGTAATAAAAACAGATGTTCAATGAATTACATTGTAAAAGAATGTACAGACAAGACACATATTATCCTTAAAAAGTATGGAAAACATAATCTTCAAAAAAAGCAGTTCAATAATCACATAGCCAGATTTTACGTAAACAACCTTCAACAACTTGGTGGGGTGTTAACTAAAATATTATTGATTGTAATTTGCATCTTTACTGACAATTTAATCAAAATCGTTAGAAGAAAGCTTTAAAATCTGTTTTTTTACCCGTAAAAAATGTTATAAATAAAAAACTATTGATATTACGGACATGTGGTTTTTACTAATGTATTTTAAATTATAATTCACATCTTTCCTGAAAATTTAATCAAAATTATTGGATCTGTTTTTCAGAAAATTCCAATTTGTATGTTTTTGCCCATAAAAAGAAAAAGAATAAATTTCAAAAAGTGAAAAAAGAGTATGAAAATATTGTCTGAAAGAGAGTCTAAATACACCTACATACCAAATGTCGTAAACATCTATCCATCCGTTTGGTCTCCAGCGAAGTGCACATACAAACAGACAGACACCAAAAAGATTTGTTTTTTTTTTTGTTTTTTTTTTGTTTTTTTTTTCAAAAAAACACTTTTTGGGTTCAGGGGGGCCTACAGTGGATCTTTAGACCAAATGTAAAAAAGTGTTTCGACAATCACAGTACTTCCTCTATGCGTACGCATATGGGAGAAAGTAAAATACGTAATTTCTCTCAATCGAACAACTAATCGTGCTGAATTACTAGTTGATTTTTTTATTTAACAGCTTATTCCGTTTTTGTCGGTTCACGAAGTTAGAGTCTACGCGACCAATCCCATTGTTCTCTGTAAGGATATACGGTACTCTTATGTCTTTATTACACCATCCATCCCGGCCAATTGGCCATACAAATCTCACAGAACTCCACATAACAGTGGCCAGCGTCTCATCTGTTGTTCACGGGCAATTTGTCTGTTCCCGGATGTTCTAAACTGTCCGTGAAATATAAGCATCAAATATGAAATAAAACTAAAATTTACACAATTCATGGCTAATAATCTTACTAGTTCTGTTGAAATATCTTTATGTATCAAAGTGATATACAAATTTGGGCCTTTCAGTTAATTCACTACCACTACTTTTGGTTAGGTTATGTTAGGTTTGTTTAGTTTATGTTAGATTTAGTTAGGTCATGTTAGGTTTGGTTAGGTTACGTTAGGTATATTTATGTTATGTTAGGTTTGGTTAGGTTATGTAATGTTTAGTTAGTTTATGTTACGTTTGGTTAGGTTATGTTACGTTTGGTTAGGTTATGTTATGTTTGGTTAGGTTATGTAATGTTTGGTTAGGTTATGTCAATGCCTGTTGCAAAAGATATATACTTTACCACATACAACTGATTGGATATTTTAAGTAAAATAGTTATGAATGTATGACGTATCACACCTTCCAGCGAATATGTAACTTCACAAAATATACCAGTATTTTACAAATACTTGAACTGTTATCAGGATGCGAAGAATACTGCACTGATTATTCGACTCCTTCAAAATCTTCTACGCAATAACACAGCGGTCTAGTTAGTCGTCAGACCACACTTCAAATTGTGGGCGTTTTTAATTACAAAATATTCTTAGTTTTCTTTCAACTCATGTAATGTTTTTATAGAGTATTGCTACTACTCCTGTAGATTTAATTTGAATATAACTTAGTTTTTTCTTTTTTAAGGTGATTCTTATTTCTTCAATGTAATTTGTTGTTGAAAAATCGAGGTTTCACAGTTTCTATGAAGGGCATTACAACAAAATATACACATTTAAACTGAACACTTATTATTTTCATTTTGTTTTAATAAAACCCGCTAGACGAAATGCAATGTTTCCAGACAAACTAACGCTATTTTATAAGTTTTGGAGTCACTGAATAAGCGACCCAATCAGATTCCAAAATAGTAAACTGTAGTAATATGATTTAGTGAAGTATATTTTTTAATGTGTCGTAATTAATTTAACTACTTATGTACATATGTAGCATAATTATGTAACAGCTCATTATGTATGTAAATGATTTTTTAATTTCAGGATAGTAAACAGATATAATATTTTTGTAAGTTTAAATACTTTGAAGATCCTTGCATAATTGTTTTTAATTTATGTTTGATTTACAGGTGTACAAACTTTTTCGACATTAACCAAAGACTAAGAAGGGTATTTTTTTTAGTGTTATATTTAGGTGTTGTGCCTCATCCTAATGTTTCTAATTACCAGCTACAGAAACCAAAATTTGCAAAAAATTAAACATCACAATAATGGTACCTTTTCCGTTTATTCACTACCACTACTTTTTCCGTTACATCACTACCATTACTTTTTTATCGCAATTACGGTTAGGTTAGGTCAGGTTAAGTTAAGTTAAGTTAGGTGGCCCCTTAAGTTGATCACAAACTGGTATATCCAATGATTGACTTATTGCCGAATGCGCTCTCCGTGTGTAAGTTCGTGGAAAGCGATAAGATAAGGCCAGCGATACCGGATTCCTAGCGGATAAGGAATACCACAGTAAACGTAAAAATTATTGGGGAACAGTTTTTAGAGCTATTGACTATTTATCAAGTGGTAGTGAATTAACGGAAAAGATCCCAACAATCATTATATTAATTTGTTTTTAAGGTAATGAAAAATCATAAGAATGGTTTGTATTATTATTAACATTAGGGGGTTTCTCCCGGATATCATCAGCTGTGTCTCTTGAGGAGTAACCCTGCATTGAAGTAGAACGTTTTATAGAAGCATTAGTGAACGCGAATAACGTCTATCGTAGAGATAAAGTTGGTGGGATTAAAAGAATTTCAGACCTCAGACCCACTACCTGGTCGACTGTTAGAGGACCGGTTGTAGTCTGTCCCAAACCCATTATATGAGTCTAACAACAGTGGCAGTTTGTTCCCTCTTCCTCGATCGGTACTAGGCAGTTCTCGGCTTGGGCACAAGGTAGTGTGTACAAGCTGGTACCCACTTTGTATAGTTATACATTACTTCACTTACAGACGTTTTACGCTTACTTTGTTTACAAATTTATATGAATGTTTAACATGCTTTACTTGAATATTGTGACAAAATACCCATGAGATTATAATTTTTCCCATTTAGTTATATTTTATCATAAAAAAATATATTTAATAAAATAAACAGTAATTTGTATTTTTTTAATATTATTATTATTAGTATTATTATTATTTTAGTATACTGCAAGATATAATTAAAATTTGATCTCTAGAACATCTAGTCAATCCTGATGTCTTCAAATAATGGTTACGTTTATAATTGCTTGCTCATAAATTAAGATGTAATCCTTAACTGAATATAACTTTGGCCTTTTGGAGAAACAAATCTTAAATGGTTCCAGGTTTAGTGTCCTCTAACAAGAGAAGTATTTAGCCGGTACTGATGTACGTAGATGTGAGCCAAGTAACATGTATAAATGAATTTCCCCTCAAAAAAAATTTAATATTTAAAATAAGGTTATGCAACATTGTAAACACCCTAATAACAGAGTGTTATCTTTACAGATATTAAGATTATCAGTCATGTTTCAAGATGTTTCGCATAAAGAACGTACGACCACTGAAGCATGCAAGCTATAAAATACGTGAACAGTCTACGCCAGCAATCGTTCCAGTTATCTCGGATGATACGAGCTATTTGACTCAGAAGTCATGCGTAAAGGAGCCATGTCATACGTATCGTTATGGGAATATACTTGTTACGATCGGCTTGGTTTTATTTCTTTCAACCGCCCAGCCCAACCTTTAAGCAAAATGATATCCCCTACTATACAGTCGTGATATTCAATGAGCCCTCGACTCAACCTATAATACCCCTAGTAGATAGTGAAAGGGACATTTGGTAGTTCTTAGACTGCTGGAAAATATTGTAAAATATGGAGAGATTTATAGTGTCGGATAGTTGTTATGGTGTGGTTAGGTATTGTTTTAATGGGGTGAGGACTGTTGGCAAAAACGTTGATATGGATGGTAGATTTTTGTTGGTTATAATTCGTGTAATTTTAACTACATGTATGAGGAAATGTGAGAATGTGTTTTTGACTAGATGTATTAGGAAATAATAGGTTTTTATGTGTTATGCAATATATCATAATAACACTAATGGTTGGCCTGAGAGCTGATATTAGTCGGTAATTTACTAAAAATGTGAACAAAAGGTACTTTCCTCAAATACAACATAACATATAATATTACTAACCCTAACTTGTAATGTGAAATTATCGTATAGATGATAGATGTATTGAAGCAAATCAATTATGTTTTATTGTATTGGACATAACATGTATTTAAAAAGTTAATTTTAATCTAAAACTTATTTTATATTTAGTTAAAACATTTAATATCGACCACAGTACAAAATTGTCTAAAATAAAACATGTATGAGGAACCAATTTTCTCTCCTCCAGTTCCGGTGTCAGCTTACACACTATGATCTCTCAAAGTGTTCCGCCAAAAATCTCCTTCATAAAAAAATTCATGGTTGACTATAAGCCTTTTAATTGACATTTAAACACCTTCAGCGTTGTGGTAAATGTTATACAATTTGGCAATTTGTTGTAAAGGTGGACACCTGCCTCTGAGGGCATATCCTTGCAAGTAGTTCATTATCCTGTGCCTCCAAGTCCTTTTTTTGTATCTGCCTCTGGTGCCATATTCGTGAATGCCTCGTCTCCGAATCAAAGCATACATAGATATAAAAATGTGTTTCTAGAGTCAGAGTAAAAAGCAAAATTCTTACATTGTTTTTAAATTGGTGGCATAGTCAATAGAAATATGTATCCATGTTTCCCCTTGATGTAATCCTCTAATGAATAATATATTCAATAATTTATTTTTATATAATGAATAATATATTACTGAAATTCCGAATGTACGTGTAGGTTCAGCTCTCCGATTGGCGATTACTAATTGATAGTAATTTACTTTTAGCAAGAACATTTACAAACATCTCATAGACGACACGTCAAACGTAAGCTTTGAATGGTTTGGTCCTTTTAATAGTAAATATAATTGCTATGATTAGAATTTCCCTCTATAATTTAAACGTAATTGCTGTTACACCAAAATGTTATTAATTGTATTTCTTCTTTTTAATGTTACATTCATAAATTGGTTGATATCAAGTAATATTTTCGTAAGTTGGTGTTATATGGATACTCAGAAATTCGCATTATAATTTACAGCTAGCTTTTTTTAAAATATAATTACAAGCATAATATCCCAACACACATACTACATTTATTTTACCTATCAATGGCCCAAACTTAGAGATTATAATTTTCATTAGAGAATTTTTAGACAAACAATACTGAAAGATCAGGCAAAAATTTATGTTGACATTTGAATTTCCGGATTGTAAATAAATTTTCATGTACAATGTTAAACAGTTAATGTTTAAATAATAGTGCTGATTGTATATAATAGTATTTCGTCGCAACGTAGTTGGAATATCTTGTGTGCAAAGATTTGATTCCCACTTTATTAGGCACCACCCACAACATTCTAATTTAACAAAGTCTTCGGTGTCACCCTGATGATGGTCTATGTCTGAAAGGCGAAACGTTGGGATTTTCTACGCCTAAAGTTATAAACTTGTAAGTACAGACTTGTACAAGGTAGTGTTAACCGTGAAGCCCATACAGAAAAGTCAAAAGAGTATTCTATGCAAGGTGGCATGGAAAACACGTTTGTTTTACTAATTGGCCGTTTCTAAGGCTTAAAACTAAATATGATTTTTCCACGGAGAGTGGATGGGTGAGTCTGAAAAATAAAAATACTAACAAATTAGCTGTGATGGTTTCGGTGGAATATGATTTTCATAAAAAAAAAAAAAACATAAAATAGATTTTTTACTCTTTTTACAAAAGCATTTAGTAATAAATCAGTTTTATTCTATTCCCAAACTGAAATCGTAATTAACAATGTAGTATCTATAAATGTTCTATTGTTATATTTTATGTTTATTACTATCACTACATTTTGAGTCATTATATGAGTCTCCATACACCTAAAAAAATTTAAACCAACAAAAATTTTAATTTTATACAAAATATGCACAGTAAAAGACATTACCATTGTAATCAATTATAAGAGTATTCAGATTGTGAGATTGAAATTTTCAAGTGATGTTATATTAAACTTTGTGATATTACTTTTTGTTAAGAACTCAGCAACATGTTGTTCTCATTGGGAAAGTTGGGTGTAATAATATGCTAAGTGAATGCTGTAATGAAAATATTAATTTGGCTAAGGACGTAATATCTGAAGCTTTACAGATATTCGCTTAGATTAGGGATCATTTGCATGAAAAATATTAAACCATACTTGTTCTTTTATTTTAATTTTTAACAATAATTCAATATATATGAATGAAAAACCAAATTTAACTGTACTGATAGTTAATGTCATTTTTCAAAACTTATTTTCCTCTTAGGTAATTGTTACATTAAATTTATTTTCGTTTTATTCTAAACTCTCTTAAATTATTCTCACCTATTAAAATATATATTTTGTATATAATTTTGCCTTTTTTTAAGTAGCTTTTTGATTCCATATTTAAAATATCATTCTAAATATAAAAGTTCTGTAATACTAAAAATTTACAAGAATTTTACGGGTTAACCTGAATAAATTGTAAAATAATTTTTTTTAGTTTAAGAAAAGGAACAACTCTTATCAGATCTTGTCAGATCTAAGTTTTAAATGCATATTATTAATCTTATTTATATAATTTGCCGACTTGCCAATTTACATTTTGTAAATTTCGTTATTACTTATTCAAATAAATATTTTATGGCTTAAAATGTTGTTTCACAGCTAAATTAAAAATAGTTAATTAAGATTTTAACAATGACTGAATAAATAACATATTGTGTATTAAATGAATTATAATGCCTTCTAAATGTGTTTATACAAATAAACCAATAGAAACATAAATAAAATGTATAAAATTTACTTAATTACATTTTTTCAAAGTGTTATTGATGTGCTGTAACTAAATAGAAGCTATTAATTTAAATACTAATGACCAACAAAATGAAAAAGGGACTCCAAGTTGTAACTCCTTCAAATACTAAGAAGACCAAAACAATGTAATACAGTTCGCCACAGCGAGGTTTACATTACAGGCGCTGTTCTAAATTTTGACCACTTTAGTTTCCCGTGTTGATTGTAGCATTCCTTGTTTTGTTTATATTTTAAATTTACAGTTATATTTAATAAGTGACATTTAAATTGATTTTTTATTTTATATAAACAACAATTAATAATTTAAATTTATTTGTACATCTATTTTGAGTAAAATTTGTTTGTGTTATTTCTGTACTAGACTGCAATGTTTATATCTTTGCTGAAACTGAAAAAAATCTAAATATATAATTAATTACAGTAAAATATTAATTAACTCGATATTGAATTATTTTGGAGTCAATTATTAGTTGTAATTCAATATAGCAATGTTGAATATATATATATATATATATATATATATATATATATATATATATATATATATATATATATATATTCTATTACATTTTACATTCAGTTATTGTTAAATATTTCAAAACTTATTTAAAAAATATAACATGAATTTTCTCCAAGAATAGGTACAATATTGACACTGGAATAAGCATACGCATGACTCTCCCACCCATATAAACACGTACGTTGTTGTGACCTTCTTTCCCAACAATACACGTACATGGTGACCCTTCCACCAACCTATACATTACGTCGTGATATGGAGATGATTCTTCAACCACCCACCACATGTACGTGGTGATGACCCTCCTCCCACCCATATACGCGATGGTGATGATTCTTCAACCACCCATACATGTACGTGGTGATAACCCTACAACCCACCCATACACGTACGTGGTGATTATTCTTCTATCCACCCAACCAAATGCGTACACTGTGATGACCCTCCATCCACCCAAACGGCTACATGGTGATGACCAACCCACCCTCCCATACACGTACATGGTGATGACTCTCCCACCCAACCATACACGTGCGCTGGCTTTAATTGAATATTCTTAAACTCATGAACATACTTTTGAGGTTTTTTTTTTTTTTTTTTTTTTTTGTTTTTTTTTGTAGTAGAATTGAATTGGAGGTATAAATTACTATTCTACATGAGTAGACGGCACTTTCTAGATCTATACACAAACTAGCTTAGATCTTCGAGGTATACGCCCTGAAACCTCCGTTAGGAACTACCCAAGTTGACCACGGGTGCTACAAGAGGTTTTCAAACAATGAATAATTGTTTTTGAGTAAACATAATAGACAGTTTCTTTCAAAATGCACTAAATTAATGCAAAAAGTACCCAAACATGGAACAATATACAGGGTGGAAAAAAATATGGACACGCTTTCACAAAAACGTTACTTTTTCATAGATAATTTGATAATTTAATTTTTTTTTTAATAATTGTGTTCCATAAAGTTTATTTTTGATCACAATAATTTACTTACAAACGTTACAAAGGGGGGAAAATATTGTTCAAATTAATTACTTTGACATTCAAATGACCGCTACTATGGAAAGGATAAACTTTTCCAAGTCCGGTTTGCGGCAATTAATTTCCCTTGAATAGACCTTTCATTTGATATCAAACTCGACCTAGGCTTGCGTTGAAGACTTTCGTTCAACTCCTCGTGGGCGGCCCCCCTGAAAAGATGAAATGTCACGAATGGCGTCAAAAAGTATATTCTTTGTAACAGTGACCATGTGCAAGATTTCACTTTTACGAGCACTTTTGGATTTATGAGCAATCTAAAATAAATTTAACAATTCCAAAGGTTACTATATTTCTTCACATTCTACGCTTACATTGTTTCAAAATAACCTCTCATGTCAAGTTGTTCCATCCTAATCTCTCTCAGTCGTATTGTGAATGGTACCAACGCTCTAATTGGCTGCTACCGGAATATTTACCATGATAGTTGTTTTAGCTCTTTTAGAGGTATAATTTTTTTATTCTTTCTTAGTACACATCTAGAGCCAATTAAGAATATATTGTGCCAAGTGTCATGGTCCAAGACCTTATAGATATTAAAAAACTCTGATCAGTCAATCAACGATATTTGGATTTAGTATTTATAGGCTACATTCACGAATTTTACTTTCCTTCTATGGACATACCAGCACATAAAATACCTAAATGTAATGTGCTTATGTATGTCATTGAAAAAGCAAAAACTACTCTCTTTTTTTAATACTTGATAATCTGCGTGGTTTGGAAACAAACCTTTAATAAACTAATACTATTGACTAACTAAGAGTATTATAATAATAATTTCGATTCTAATATTTATAATAAGTATTATTTTATTTTTTAATAATTTACACGTCAGTTCACATGAGCCTGCAGGCATGTACGTGAACGTTATTCAAAAAGTGAACTACCGACTGTTATCTCAGTTGTGAAGCCAACCTTGGATCTTACACTCCAGTCCGAAGCCTAAACCACCATTTTATGTTCACTTTGGTCTACAGAACATAAAAAAAATATTTTTTATTATATAGGGATTTTAAATTTATATGCCCCTAATTATTCGTTATTCAAGGCCTAATATTTATTGAGGCTTATATTAGTGATCTATATAAATCCAATAATACTAAGCTTACTAAAAGATAATATTTATTCGTGTCTAAAATTGTACAGTAAACTAGCAAATAGCTTGTTGGTTGATCATTGAAACAATATCTACGATCCATTCAAGCCGATAAAATAAAATATGTACTGTAGGTTCAAATAAATCCTGAACTCTGGACACAGATTATAATACATAATTCTATTACGTTTGATTATAAATTTAATAAAATTTCACAATAAAATATGTATTAAACCCATTCAAAATTTTAATTTGTCAACCTAGCTCGCTTATATTTGTTTATATTTTGTAGTGTCATTTAATTTACATGATCTTATTTTCTGTTTATTTTAATTAACTTGTTTTTTAAATACAACACAGATTTCATTTTCGTTAACATTTGTTATGTTACAAAACTTGAGTGATTGATGATAACAAATGACCTTAAATTACCTCTTGTACAGTAGTACTGACAGACCCGCCCACCCCTACACGTTCAGTGGTATTGACCCACACACCCCTACACGTTCAGTGGTATTGACCCACACACCCCTACACGTTCAGTGGTATTGACCCACACACCCCTACACGTTCAGTGGTATTGACCCACACACCCCTACACGTTCAGTGGTATTGACCCACACACCACTACACGTTCAGTGGTATTGACCCACACACCCCTACACGTTTAGTGGTATTGACCCACACACCCCTACACGTTCAGTGGTATTGACCCACACACCCCTACACGTTCAGTAGTACTGACAGACCCGCCCACCCCTACACGTTCAGTGGTATTGACCCACACACCCCTACACGTTCAGTTGTATTGACCCACACACCTCTACACGTTCAGTGGTATTGACCCACACACCCCCACAGGTTTAGTGGTATTGACCCACACACCCCTACACGTTCAGTGGTATTGACCCACACACCCCTACACGTTCAGTGGTATTGACCCACACACCCCTACACGTTTAGTGGTATTGACCCACACACCCCTACACGTTCAGTGGTACTGACAGACTTGCCCACCCCTACACGTTCAGTGTTATTGACCCACACACCCCTACACGTTCAGTTGTATTGACCCAAACACCCCTACACGTTCAGTGGTATTGACCCACACACCCCTACACGTTCAGTTGTATTGAACCACCCTCCCACCCCTACACGTTCAGTGGTATTGACTCACACACCCCTACACGTTCAGTTGTATTGAATCACCCTCCCACCCCTACACGTTCAGTGGTATTGACCCACCCGGCCCTATACATTCAGTCGTATTTACACACCCCTTCACGTACGGTAGGTTATTGTATTGGTGTTTATATTAACGACATTAAACAGTTAATACCTTTTTTTTGTTATTATTTATTAATACTGTTTGTCTTTACTTTCAAAATTAACAACTGAAACCTAAAGTTATTTCAAGTTAGCTAACCTTTACCCAGTAAATGTAACAATCAAATTTCAAAATCCACGAAATAAATAACTAAACAACCCTTGCAAAAGCTTTAAAATCACCAAAGAAATAATGCAGATATGTTTACTTTGAGGGTCTGATTCCAAGGAGAAGAGGGATGGTACAAGGCAAAGTGAGAGGTACAATGGAACCTTGTAATTAAACATCAGCTGGTTGCCATGGCAACTGGTTGACGCAACTGTTAACGGAATTTTAATTTAACCTTCACACTTCACTGATCATAAGTCAATATTTAAATTTATTGGTATTTTAGCATTCTTTTACAAAATATAAATTATTAATTATATATATCAACTAACTAATATAGTTTTAGCAAATAGTAGAAACCATAATAATTATAATATGATAATGATATATAAATGAGCCAGTGTGATCTATAATGTACGGTGTTATTTTCGTTAATACGTGGTCTTCAGGATCGAACGCCGTTAGTTCCAGCTTTTTTCACAAGGATACGCTACTAAATTGAAGTTTCCCAATTGCTTCAAGATGGTGGGTCAACACTGGGGGACATGAGGTGCAATTTTTACTATCCACCACCCTAGGGAACGAACCCCAGAACTTTAGCTCCGGAGGGAAGTACAATACAACTCAATCTTTGGGCCCCCTATCAATATTACTTTTGTTGTATTAAGTTTAAAAAAGCAAAATTGAAATAATTACGTAGTTGATTAATAACTTTTCAATAATCAGTAAATCCGGATATAGCTTATCATATTATGTAAATCATATGCTTAAAGAAAGTTTTTAACTATAGCTATGCTTATATTGAATATTAAGGTGTCAATTGTCAAGATATGAGCGAACATCGTGTTCGAATGAGTGTTATGAGTTTGTATGTATTTTAGTTTGCAAAGAATTTGATACAAACTAAGGTCCACTAATAAAAAGAGTGATTAAGTAAAAGTATTGTACAAATTTGGTTTGATTAATAATAGTGACACCCATATGCCATCCATAGACAATACATAGTAAATTTCCTTTCTTTAAGTTGCTGTTATATAGTATTCATGCAAATAATATACAGCAACTAATATTAATTTCAATTAATTCACATTTTCTTTTAATTTTATTAATACATTTTGTTGGAGTTTCCTCTAGTTGGAGTTTCCTTCAGGTAATAAATAATTTGTCATTGTATGACAACTTAGGTGATATAAAATGACATACAAAGGAGTACGTAACAAAATAAACCAGTGTGTGGTGCGATAAAGCATGACATGATAAAACAGTGTGTGGTACGGTAAAGCATGACATGATAAAACAGTGTGTGGTACGGTAAAGCATGACATTATAAAACAGTGCGTGGTACGGTGAAGCATTGCATGATAAAACAGTGCGTGGTACGGTGAAGTATGACATGATAAAACAGTGCGTGGTACGGTAAAGCATGACATGATAAAACATTGTGTGTTGCGATAAAGCATGACATGATAAAACAGTGCGTGGTACGGTAAAACATGGCATGATAAAACAGTGCGTGGTACGGTGAAGCATGACATGATAAAACAGTGCGTGGTACGAAAAAGTATGATATTATATAACAGTGCGTGGTGTAGTAAAGTATGATATGATAAAACAGTGCGTGGTGTGTTAAAGTATGACATGATAAAACAGTGTGTGGTGCGGTAAAGTATGACATGATAAAACAGTGCGTAGTGCGGTAAAGTATGACATGATAAAACAGTGTGTGGAACGGTAAAGTATGATATGATAAAACAGTGCGTAGTACGGTAAAGTATGATATGATAAAACAGTGCGTGGTGTGGTAAAGCATGACATGATAAAACAGTGCATGGTGCGGTAAAGTATGACATGATAAAACAGTGTGTGGAACGGTAAAGTATGATAGGATAAAACAGTGCGTAGTGCGGTAAAGTATGACATGATAAAACAGTGCGTGGTGCGGTAAAGTATGACATGATAAAACAGTGCGTGGTGCGGTAAAGTATGACATGATAAAACAGTGCGTGGTGTGTTAAAGTATGACATGATAAAACAGTGTGTGGAACGGTAAAGTATGATATGATAAAACAGTGCGTAGTATGGTAAAGTATGACATGATAAAACAGTGCGTGGTGTGTTAAAGTATGACATGATAAAACAGTGTGGGGAACGGTAAAGTATGATATGATAAAACAGTGCGTAGTATGGTAAAGTATGACATGATAAAACAGTGCGTGGTGTGTTAAAGTATGACATGATAAAACAGTGTGTGGAACGGTAAAGTATGACATGATAAAACAGTGCGTGGTGCGGTAAAGTATGACATGATAAAACAGTGTGTGGAACGGTAAAGTATGATATGATAAAACAGTGCGTAGTATGTTAAAGTATGACATGATAAAACAGTGCGTGGTGTGTTAAAGTATGACATGATAAAACAGTGTGTGGAACGGTAAAGTATGATATGATAAAACAGTGCGTAGTACGGTAAAGTATGATATGATAAAATAGTGCGTGGTGTGGTAAAGCATGACATGATAAAACAGTGCGTGGTGCGGTAAAGTATGACATGATAAAACAGTGTGTGGAATGGTAAAGTATGATATGATAAAACAGTGCGTAGTATGGTAAAGCATGACATGATAAAACAGACGTAAATAAAGCATCATGCACATGTAATTGAAAAATATAATAACTAGCTTTAAAGAATACAGCTTCTCTTTTTACTGTTAAGTGCAAGCTTTTAGATATAACTGTAAGTAGTTTCGGACAGATATTTTCATGTCTCACGTACCTTCATGCACAGGTTCAGTACCACAGTACGGGTAGAGGTGGGTGGGCCAATATCACGTACGTATATGTGGGCTTATATCATTTACATGAATGGGTGTCTGGGAGAGTCATTACCACAGTACATGTATGAGTGAGTGGGTAGACCAATACCATTGCATGTGTATGTGTGGGTGGAATGATCGTTACAGTAGTACGTGTATGGGCAGGTGAGAGGGTTGGTACCACTCTACGTGGACCCTCGATATAGATTTCTAATGAGTTTGACGAATGTAGAATAGTGAATGTAGTTATTTTTCAAGACTAAGGCTGACTATTCCTTAGAAAGTGTCATTAATTAAAAGCCCAATGACAAATGAACAGCCGGTGGTTATCAGCTGATCCTTCTCAAAATGTGTTATGACTCTTATTGGGATTTAACTGAGAACAATTAGCTTATGAAGCTGGGATTAAACCAACTAAGCTACCGACCAATTAATGAATATATATACATTATATATAACTAAAATTAGTTAACATTGCAAGGAATTTTAACTAATGTAGTAATTAAATAAACATTTTTGAACATTTTAATAATATTACTTTGAATACTCGGGTCCAACAAGAGGGGATTATACGTTTGAAGAATTAAAGGAACTATCGTCCAATCACATTAAGGAATAAATCTTTGCCAGTACCTAAAAAACATCAAAGGAAGAAAGCAGAGGTGTTCACTTTGAAGACGTGAATCTGAGGCAGAAGAAGGTGACAGTTCAAGGCAAAGTAAGAGGTATAATGAAGCCTTGTAATTAAACATCAGCTGGTCACCATGGCAACTGTTTGACGCATGCAGCGCTCTGGTGGCGTTCTAAAGTAACTTTAAGTAAACATTTATATTTTAGAGTTAACTCATTAAAACGTTTTTAGTTTCAAAGTGTGGTTGATAGACATTCTTTATACTTTATAGACAGTGTTTATACTGCTAATCGTGATAATTATAATGTATGTAGCGTAACCTATCATATTAAATGTGTTTATTTTGTTGAATCTGTACAGGCTATTGCTATGCACAGTATCTGGTACTTTACTGTTGGAAGAAATGAACACTATTTTGAAATCTAAGTCAGTTTTGAGACAGCTGAGTAGACCATCACCAAAAAGTTAAAGTTCAGGAAGTTTGGTTAGTTAATGTTTAAATATTTATTAATAATATACTTTTTATAATTTTCATTTCTATACAACTAAGTAGGGAAACAATCACAAATCATTATTTATATCTAAATGCACAAACTGAATTAAAATTCATATTTTTTACGTTTGAAACCTACTGACAGGAATATAGTTTTTGAGAAATACGATTTACCTTTGGATGAAACTAATTTATCGTAATATTGAGTATTTTAATGAGTTCATGGCATTTACATAAAATTAAATTATTCAACAAACGTATTAAAATCAAATTTTTATTCAATTCTAAAAACAGAAAACGTTTTACAAAAAAAGCAATTTCACTTGTCAGTTGATTTGTTCTTCTATTCAGCTCCAACATTATAAACATTTTTAATTAAACACACTTGGTGATTTTATATGTTTTGATAATTTTTTTATTTGTATATTGACCAAATATTTCATGAACATATCGTGAATTAAACTAAATGATTTTTTTCTTATTCGAAATCTAATCTAAGTATCAAAGTTGTTTTTTCTAAACCCCCTTTTGTTGGTATTGTATATTACAAATTAAAAAAGAAAAAAATCACGAGAGAAATTCTATTAGCAGGTTTTCTTAAATTCATAAACAAACATAACACTCAATAGATTCTAACCATTATCAAAAAGTATTTTTAGACGTCTTCATAAATTGTGGCCAGTCGACAAGTAGAAAAGAGTTATCGATTGAAATCTCCCACCCTCTATTAAATATTCCAGAAATCGATCTGAGCGAACGGTTCGTGTCACCAGAGACCACCCATCAGGGATCGAACCCTCGGATAGAGATCGTCCAGTCGATCACCGCCTTCGGAATGCAAATGGTTTTATTTATGGGTGTTCCAGTTCATCAATTGTGCTGGAGGGGAGGTCCCCGTGACGTCGGGGGCTGGAGACAAGAGACTGGAATTCTAATTGTTTTGTCTACTTTGGGCACAAAACATCCTGGAACACTGACTCAATCCGGGATTGAGTAGTTTGACATTGAGGTCGTATTCGGATTGTTCCCGCATGTGGAAACATGTTAGACCGAGTCTATAACTATACTAGTCCTTATAAATTAAGAAATGGTGACTACGGTAATGTGGTTTGACCTACAAGAAACAGATTAGCGTTATAGCTTTTTATATGTACAGTATTTTTAAATAATAAAATATATAATATATTTTAAACATAAGGGTGAACATGAGGAGTGCATAAGTGCAAAGAGAGAATATAAACAAGGGTAGTCATTGTTACTAACTAAGGTCGACTGTTCCTTAAAAAGTGGTATTAATAGATAGTCCAGTATCCAGGACAACTAAGGGACGTACAGCTTTATGTGAAATCCGAACCACGTAGTGTTGGTCTAATGTTAACTGACAAGTCTGACACCCAGATATCTTCCCCACATATCATTTTCTTATTTTTTAAAAGCCAAATGATGCCTTTAAAAAATGTGTTTAAGTGCCAAATGAATACGGGGACTTCACGAAAAAAAACCCTCAGATCAAATTCAAAAAGGAAGTGTTTGATCATGTGAGGTTTCTAAACACTGTTCTCTAATTTTTTTGACCAATTAATTTGGTTAATAGCATAGTTTTTACTGCTTAGTCTTGTAATGTCCCCCTTTCAACCTGAAAAAAAAACAACAAAAACAGTTAGAAAAGGATCAACGTATGATCCCCGCATATTCTTCGTACTGGGCTTACAATTAATTACTTTTTCTGAATACACATTGGTCTATAAAAATAACATCACAACTAGAAATGACATAACAATAATACTGACCCTGTACAAAACTCGATTAAGTCACATTTGAGTGTTAAGACTGAAAATTGGAATCTATTTTATGAAATAAAGTTTCAATATAGAATATATTTTTAAATGAATGTATAATACAGAGGCCGCCTAGAAAACGACCACCTGAACAGTGAAACTGAGATGTTCTGAGTGGTGAGAGTGAGACAGAGAACTACTACCACTGTGTAGTTCTATTTTAAAATGTTAATGGCAACCAGGAAGACGGCCGAGTACTAAAGCAAGCTCCGCCCATTACATCAATAGCAGCAGTATCAGGTTTTTTTTTTTTTTATTCATATAACAATTAACAGTATCAATAACTCAATGAATAATGATATAAACAAAACATAACAACTACACGAACTTGTACAGTTCATTACACTTATAATTGTCAACTAAACAAAACCTGTTGCAGAAGTTGAACACTTGAAGGGAGAATTTAGTCAGGTCCGTAAAGTAAGACAGCTAAGTGGTGGAACGATTCCCCTCTGCTGCTGGAACCACTACGTTTGCTAAATATAATACGCAGGCTGCTTACTCTCCGGCCCAATAATAGGCCTCCATGTTTGTTTCTGTAAAAATGTTCCGCAGGATTAGTGTTTATTCTACGCCTTTCGCCAAAGGACTAGGTTACTTAGTTAATCTTCAATGAGCCTTAAATTTGCTTTAAGTCAATCTGGGTTAAGTATCTTGCTTAACTCCCAACAGCGTTTGAACTTTAGACAACTTTAACTTGTAATAAAGAATCCATCTAGTTCACAAACTTAGTCATTTACTTCCAAGGTCAATTAAGAGTTTTCTTAATTCCTATCAATTTTCAAAACTTTTCAATTTATTTATGAGCTCTGATGATCCAGAATGTTGTATAGTAATATTTTCTATTAGTTGTACTTAGACTTTTAAGATACACTCGTTCATTTCATTAAATCCTGTCTTTATTATATTGTAATTTCCAATAGAAGTACTTAGCTAAAAGTGATGTTACCAAACATTATTATTAAGTCTAACGATTATCTAAGTTATGATATTTTAAAAACTCAGCATAAAAACGAACATTGCAAAAACTATAATATGTAAATATAAAATATCTTAATGCTACTACACATATTTTAATTAAAAATGAATGCCACTTTCACATGACCATGATTTTTTTCAACACCCACACATTTCTTATATAATATGAAAAAGTTAAACACAATATTCCTTCTAATATTTTAATGAATACTAAATAAGTTTACCGTTAGTATTTTAGTTTCAAGACAACTTTGTTGAGGCCAACAATCGGATTTTCAGCAGAAATGTACTTGTTCGAACGTGTATGCAAATATTTTCACTGTTCGAAGAGTTTTCGTTTATTTCTTATCAGTTTTGTTTATGCACTTAAAAATGTAATTTCTTTAATTAGGTGTACATAATTTCTTAGTGGTGTGTCAGATGTATCTCATGAAACGCCTCTGTCAAAATTGGCTACTACGTCATGTGTCTGCCTACAGTAGCCAATTTTGACATAGGCATCTCTTGAAATACCTCTGTCACAATTGGCTACTACGTTATGTGTCTGGATATTGCATCATGTGTCTGCCTACTGTAGCCCATTGTGACAGAGGTATTTCATGAGATACCTATGTCACAATGGGCTACTGCATTATGTGTCTGGCTATTGCGTCATGTGTCTGCCTACAGTAGCCAATTGTGACATAGGTATCTCATTAAACACCTCTGTTATAATTGGCTACTGCATTATGTGTCTGCCTACAGTAACCAATTGTGACAGAGGTATTTCATGAGATACCTATGTCACAATTGGCTACTGCGTCATGTGTCTGCCTACAGTAGCCAATTGTGACAGAGGTATTTCATGAGATACCTATGTCACAATTGGCTACTGCGTCATGTGTCTGCCTACAGTAGCCAATTGTGACAGAGATATTTCATGAGATACCTATGTCAAAATGGGCTACTGCGTTATGTGTCTGGCTATTGCGTCATGTGTCTGCCTACAGTAGCCAATTGTGACATAGGTATCTCATTAAACACCTCTGTTATAATTGGCTACTGCATTATGTGTCTGCCTACAGTAACCAATTGTGACAGAGGTATTTCATGAGATACCTATGTCACAATTGGCTACTGCGTCATGTGTCTGCCTACAGTAGCCAATTGTGACAGAGGTATTTCATGAGATACCTATGTCACAACTGGCTACTGCGTCATGTGTCTGCCTACAGTAGCCAATTGTGACAGAGGTATTTCATGAGATGTCACAATGGGCTACTGCGTTATGTGTCTGGCTATTGCGTCATGTGTCTGCATACAGTAGCCAATTGTGACATAGGTATCTCATTAAACACCTCTGTTATAATTGGCTACTGCATTATGTGTCTGCCTACAGTAACCAATTGAAATTTTACACAAAATAATTGGTGGAGGTCTAAATTTGTATAAAGTCTTTATACAAAATTAGGAAAAAAACAGTCATTACTATAATCTTAATTTCAGTGTTGGAACTCCCTGCCCATATAAAAATGATTATATTGATCCTCTTTCCTATCCATAAACGAATGATAGTCATAACCCCCTCCCAACCCATAAACCAGGGTGAAATGGATCCTTCAAACCACTATAAATTTATGTTAGTACTGCCCCCCCATTTACCTATATCCTTTACCCTCCTAGCCAAATAAATGATGGGAGTGGAAACCCTCCTAGCCACCTATACATTTACGATATTATTGACCCTCCAACAACCCATACACTTGCAGTTGTAGTGTATGGGTTTGGGGATGTATGGGTGAATGAGTAGGAATATAGGAATGAATGCGTGTTTGTATGCTTATGCTGTCTAGTTAGAGATACCGCATTACGACCACTAGGATCGCTAGTGTCAGCCAGTTGGAATTTTTCTCATGAGTAAGCTTTGCTACTGAGGGTTATATTGTACTGTGATTTAATTTTAAGAATATAATTAAAACCATCGTAATTATTTTAGTCTTTTAGTATGGCTGCTGTCCTTATTGATTTCTTCTTTATTCCAGACATAGATAAATATGTGCTGTGAAGTGTATTACGTGAAGAGGACAGATGTAGTTTTTGTTACTAACTAAGGTCAACTAGTTCTTAAAAAAGGGTCATTTATTAAAAGCACGACAACCACAAAACCCAAGGCAAATAAGATATGAAATATTATCCAGGAATCTATACCATGTAAATTAAATCTGATTGTAGGCTAATTGAAAGACCCTGCTACTCAGTTTTGTTCATGGACAACATTCTACATGGGCATCCTATACTTTTTAAGGTTTTATTTTGATAAAGCAACCACATTGACGCATTGAAGGATCTGTCCTCAATTGTGACAGATAATAATTAAAATGTGAAAATAAAGTAGTTTTAGATTTTTTATAAGAATAAAGAAACAAATGACCTAATTTTCCCCAAATTACTTATGTTCCTCGAAAAGAAATCATTAAAAATGAAGAGATGCGTGTGAGGCATTCTTTCACTGTAAACTGTTTTAATTTAATAAATATAAAATGATTTTATCTATACAATATATGATGTAATGATACTTACTTACAGACTTGAATGAATGCGGATTCGTCCAGCTTACAGCCGTGCGTCATATTTAGTATCCAAAATAATAAAGCCGTTTTTATATTTAATACGACAAATAACATGTGACCTAACGAATTTATGTAGTATACATTGAAAATTAAACATAAACTAATATTTTACAGTTTTGTATATTTTATAAACGTACAAAACGTTTTATTTCGAAGTTAAATAAGGATTTTTATAAGTATTTCATCTGTAAATCCTTGATGTATGTTTATGTGGAACGAAAATGTTCACGTAATGTTCCTTCAAAACACAATAAGTTATTTTTAAGTAATACTATAGTATTCAATTGTTATTCTAACATGATGTGTTATTTAACATAGTAGGCTACGGAGTTTTTTCAAGATACGATATAATAATATAGATATAAAAATGTTCAGAGGAAAAATAAGCAGTGAACTTGTACTAGGTTGATTTTCACAAATTAATTAAATAACAAGCAGTGATTTTTCAAACAATTCATCAATTTTAAAAAGTGTTTCTATCTGTAAAAAATGCCTTTAATAGAAAATATTTACAGTAATAACGGCACCATTATCTCTAAATCAGTACAAATGTTATCTCTAAATACTGTTTTTTTAAATAGAATTCCTGAGTTTCATAACGATACTTAGTTAGTGAACTTTTTTTTTTTTTTTTTTTTTTTTTTTTTTTTTTTTTTTTTTAGAATCTACACAAGTTTGAAAAATGACGTAAGTTTGAAAATTTATAACATATTAAAACACTATTTCCAGGATTAGAGAGATATTATCAATAATGTGTTTTTTTTCTTTTTTTTTTTTTTTTTTTTAATTACAACTTATTTTAATTGTAAAAAATATTGCTGTGAGAATCCATAAATAGTCTAATAATATTTTTAATTCACTGGTAATGCAAACTGGTTTCATGAATATAAACATTAATAATAAATAGTTCGGTGTTATTAAACATAATAACATTTATAGTATGTTGTACAAAATATCAACGACAGAGTACTTAATTCTAAAACACAACAAAATAGAATATTCTTAGCATTTCCTCGTCAAATAAAACAAATCATTCAAAACTGTACCATGAAAATCAGTATTTTAAAATGTTATGAACAAAACCCAATAAATTTAATAGCAAAATTTAGATATATAAAACTGTAACTAAAGAGAAAAATTGATTTAAAAGAGGAAATATAAGTAATTTATAAACTTATACCATTCAATTCCATCTTCCTGTTTATAGACTATATATGACCGGTAGAGTAAAAACTTTAATTCCTCTCTAAAATAATGAAAGTAAACAAGTTATTGCACATTCTTAACATTCAAGCAACAAACCTGTTCTGCCAATATCTAAAACAACTTCAGTTCAGAGCACCATGCTACAAATAAAAATAAAGAAAACATTTACTAATTTTAGCAGCAAAACTATCTTGATTACAAACACCAACTTGGCATGAATTTATATGTCGGATATTGACAATAAGTGATGCTATTGTAACGATAGCCGATGACAAAGCAATAAGGTTGGCAAGCCTGCTGTTGTGTCAAGTTTATAAAATGATTCATGTAATAAGTGAAGTTAGATGGCTTATTACAACAGGCGCAAGTTAATTCCAAACTTGAGTAATGTTGCTTATCACAAACTCGGCTTAGTTTCAGAGAACTCCTCTATTTTATCATGTAGCTACCAGGTAGTTTTTGATTTTATCTCATGAAAGGATTTCTGAGGAAGTTAGCTTCAACTTCTCTCAAGTTCTTTGTCATACAATTTTAATTAGTAGTTTAAGTGTATCTAATTTTTTTCTTTTATTTTTATACCTTGGAATTATATCGTAAAGCGGCCACACAATTAACGTGTATGAGTACTTTTAGTTAATTAATTGTTGTTGTAACATATATGTTGTATATTTAGTTTTTTCCTTGGTGCAAATTAGAATTAAAACATGACAAGATTATTAAGTTATATCATAACGCGCTTTAACGTAACAAGCCATACATGATTCTTTTGTGAATCCCTCTGGTCTGAGGATAGTGAGCGTGGTTCATCGAAATCGATCACCATAATATTTCTGCATTTTGTACTTGTATTGTAATATATTTGTGCATTTTGTGCTTATATTGTAATAAATTTGTGTTGTGTGACGTTTATTTGTACTGTAAGCCATATTCACCAATCCAATATACATTTAAGATGGGCGTAAGAAAGCACATGTAATTTATAATGATTCTAACTACGGGACACACCTGCAAGGATTGTATGCCAACCCCGTAATTATTTAAATTATTTGGCCTAAATCTGTGTGTGTTGGTTTTTTTTTTTTTTTTTACTATCAATAGAATAGTTACTAAGATGTTAAGTTGGCACGAATAGTCAGAAAATCTTTGTAAAATGCATAAAGTTCATAAATTTTATTCTGGCATGCATTAATTAAAGACACATTGGCGTGATGAGCTTTATACACTCATAAAGCCCATACATACACGAATGATGTAATTTTACATTAGCTATAGGCTATGCCTTAACAGTGGTTGACATCAAATTGGGCCCTGACAAATAAATTTTAGCTTAGGCACAATAATGGAATGGGATAAATCGTAATTTTTATAATGGGCTAATCTTAGTTTCGCTAACGAAATCAGGTTTACCAAAAATAGTCAAATCGTTATTTTGACTCTTTCAAAATGACGGGTATATTAATTGTTCAAAGTTAAATAACTAAAAAAATGACATTTTCATAAAACTTTTCATGAATACATTTGTTAGCCCATTTAGTTTCCAATCCAATGGGGGAGAGTTAAACATGTTTTAAAGTATTGTTTGTAATATTTTAGTTTACAGCAAGTAGAACAACAGAACAGCAAGTATTGGCCAGGCTATAGTTCTGGGCATGTGGTTCGAGCATGCGCATCAATCGATTTCCCTCTCCAACGACAGTTGTACATTCATGTTAAAAAATGAACATCTCGGGCACGGTACCAAGAAAATACTTCCACGTGATTTAGTTACCAGAATAGAATAATCAAACCAGCTGATTTCACCTATGTGACGTCACAGTCTACTGCGCAGGCTCGTCGTGATACCTACCGTATTTTCTAATTATTGTTTTCTCAGATAGAACAAAATCAGCTGTTTGTTTTCTTTTAAAATATATTTTCATTATTTAATGATTGTTTACATTTTTGTCGTAACCAAATAAGTTGTTGTAAAATCACAACATTATAGAAGAAGCCATATTACTCTAATTATTATTGTTATTACTATCTCAATCTTCATTCCAGTGTTTTATCTTTATAACTATGTAGATATATCCACACAAGCACCATCCAGCAAACTATACAAGCAGCAAACTAAATCATATATAAGGATAGATTTTGTTATACTGTACACATTGGACGTAGGAGAAGTATGGTGGGGAATATTCACTATCTCACTTGCACTACCTCTCCTACACGCCTAGAACCATGTCCGGGTCTATAGAAAAGTTTAATCTATTTACTTCCAATTACCAATTTACAAAGGTCGTTCACATTTATACTACATCCATTCACCGCTCATATACTCAAACGCCTTATTGTGTCGAGATCTGACGATTAATCAAACCTACTTGGGGATAAATCAGGATCACTTTAAAGTTGGCCGCTGGTGGCAAGTTGAAGTTCCAGTCTCCCTCAGGGGTAATGAGGACGATTACAAGCATCACCAAGTTTCGACATGCTTCATAAACTCATCAGCCTCCAAGATACTCAATGGCTTATCGATAGAGTCATCTACTGCGTGGAGTATTGAAACTTGCATTAGTAACTGCACTGCCTGTAAATCAGTTGAAATAATATTTTTTAGTGAAATCTCCAGTGTTAAAAGAGTTTAGTTCATAAATATATGTGTGTAATTTATAAATATTTAGTACATATTTGTTTATTATGTAGATTATATTAGAATCGAGAAACACTATCCCAAATATGCATAAAGGGTGGGAAAAAATTTGGAAACGATTTCATCACTTTTGTATGACTTCACTTGTAAAAGTGGAATCTTGTACATGATCATGGTTACAGAGAACATACTTTTTGATGACATTAGTGGCATTTCATCTTTTCAGGGGAACGGCCCACGAGGAGCTGAACGAAACCTTCAACGTAAGCCTAAATCGAGTTTGGTATCAAACGAAAGGTCTATTCAAGAGAAATGAATTGCCACAAACCGGACTTCAAAAGGTTTATCGTTTCTAGAGTATCGGTCATTTGAATTTCTAAGTAACTAATTTGAACAATATTATTTTCCACTATTTAACGATTTTAAGTAGATTAGTCTGATCAAAAATTAAACTTTATGGAACACAATTATTTTAAAAAATTAAACTATAAAATTATCTATGGAAAAATATAACATTGTTGTGAAAGCGTTTGCATGTATTTTTTTCAAGCCTATTTATGCTCCGGCTAGATAGATGCCGAAATACTTCGTATTATAAGTAAATTATTGAAATATATAACAGATCTTAAACTAAAATTTTTTTAACTCAAGAAAATCGTCAAATGAGATTACAGTTTGAGTTACCAATAAAAAAATATCTAACGAATACAGAGTATAAAGTTATATACTGCTAATGTCAAAACCTTACTCGGAATAGAAATAGTCGATAGTTTACTCTTTCAATAAGCTCCGGGCTCAGGATTTAAAGTACATTTGTAACGTACTTTTGAGCTCATTATTACTAACCAATATATAGTTTTAAATATATCTTTTCACACAATTCCTTTCCTCTAAAATGAATAAATAAGTGTAATTTTCTAGTTTCATTCCTCAGGGAAATTGTAAAAACTGTTATCAAATGCAACTAAATAGATATTATAGTATACAGGTATAGCAAGGGAAAAGGGCAATAACCATAGCAACTGACCAATTATGTTTCAAAAATAACCATTTAGGTGATTTCAGCAAGTGTTTGAGTTTCTTGATCGTTAAAAGTATTAGTATACAAATAGCGTAGTTGAACACCAGTTTCATTCCTTTGTGAATCCCTCTGTTCTGAGGATGGTAAAAGTGGTATGCCGAAATTAATCGCCTGTGTCCATACTTCTGTACATAAATGGGTGGGTATGCGGGTCCCACCATGCAGGAGTAGAAGGGTGGGTCATTACTCCACTACGTGTATGGGTGGGACGTTCTCATCGTAAACGCATGTTTTTTACGAGTTGTATAACATTTTATTCGGCAAATGTAAATAATATTTTAGTAAATAAAATAATTAGTTTTATTATTTTTATGTGAGAGTGGGTGGGACTTTAATCCTCCAGACCTACTGTACATTGGTGGGTGGGTCATAACCACCGTAAGCAAATAAATGGGTGCGTGATATTGTACAGGTATAGAAGGTATTTGTATACAGTGTGGAAGTCCCGGAACAGATTAATCATTGTTTATCGATTACCGATAAAGCTATCAAACTAGGTAGCATACATCATTACTGCACCTATTAGTCTAGTTTTTGAAGTATCACCCATTTTTCTGTCATATCAGGGGGATAACCCGCAAGGAGTTGGAAGAAAATCTTAAATAGTATTTTAGGATAGTGGCAACCCTTAAATTCCAATGAATTATGGTCCACAAGGAGTTCGACAAAATATTAACAATTGCATAGGTAAATATTTAAAATATACATAATTTTAAGGAGTTTTCTAGCAGAGATGACTCCCACAAACAGCACTTTAAAAGTTTGATCCCGTACGAAATGGCAGATGTTCAAATAGTTTAAAGGAAATTAGTAATGCTTACTTACCAAATATTTTTAGTGTAAACGTTGAAATGTTTAACTTTTTTTCATGACTAACTTCATAATGTTCATGTTTACGACAGGGATCGCTGCAGAATTTTTGCTTTCATTCATTAGTGTACTTGAATTGTGGCCACTAATGCAATGCTTTACTACAACCACGAAAATCTTTGAACATCTGCCATTTTTTCTGGATCAACAATTTTTAGTGCTGTTTGTGGTAGACAAACCCTTTTAAAATTATCTTGACCTATGCTATTTTTAATGTTTTTGTCGAAATCTTTGTGTATCATCATCTATTGGAAGTGAAGAGTCGCCAACTACCCTAAATCCAGAAATTTCTTAAGTCCAGAAGGCATTTACAAATGTTAACTTTCCCAACTTGAGCTAAGAAAAGAACATTAAACCACCTAGAACAGGTCCTTCATTGTAACTTTTTAAAACTTTAAACCAGCGAAGAGGTTTAAAGAGCGAGCGAATCATTTTTTAAAGAGTGAACCATTCTAGGTAGGATTTGTGGGTTTATGTTCTACTACTAAAGACCTTTAATTTGGTGTACTACTCGACCTATGCTCTCATTTAAGATTTTCTTCTGACTCCTTGCGGGCTATCACCCTCATATGACATTAAAATGGCTGTTACTTCAAAAAGTAGATTAATAAGTTCAGTAATGTTTTACCAAGTTTTATTACTTTATCTGTAATCATTCAAAAATTATTAATCTGTTCTGGGACTTTTCTTCCATACTGTACTGTATTTTGTTCATATTTTGTAATACATTGTGTTGTGTGACGTTTACTTGATTTGTATTTCTATGTACACTTAATATGCTGAATAAGGAACAATTTTCTACTTTTAAAGCACAGTTAAAGTAAAAATTATTATGAAATATTATTATATCTGGTTCAAACCACGAATAATAAATCATAACCTATTAGCATGCTTATGGGAAAAATCTAAACATTTCTGTTTTGAGCAACTTTTTTTGTACTTTAAGTGATATTATCTAACGTTTAAATCTGAGATGTTTATCACACTTCCCACAAACTCCTGCCTACTCTCTTTTTTACACCCAACACTCGTGACAACTAACCTACTCACCGTTAAAACATATATTGATCACCCTTCGAAAACGATCCATTTTCCCAACACTATCAATAATTTTGACAAGTATTCGTTAACTGTACTTCGTCCACGTTGATGTTGTGATTTTGGTATTTATTAACTTTCTAGACGCCTCGCAAAGGGCATTTTTTATACCAGTGGGTAGAATAAGTTCTATACTTTCTGATAAAATGATTTTTTCCCCAAGGAAAACTAGTTTTGTACAAAAATTTTAATTATACTTACCCAATTTTTATTTTTCGTTATATTTTTGTATCTTTTGTATTGGTAAAGATAATTCCATTTTTTATTCTCACGTATATTTTTAGCTGAAAATGAGTTTGAACACTATTTTGGCTTACGATAATTACTTTCGATAAATCGAGAAAACTACTTCCGTGGCAAATCACCTACAGCGGTGATATGTATGCTGGTATAAAACCGGTGATTAACCCTAAACAATTAATTTTCATTGTATTTCCACTGCAGGGATGGCGGGCAGGCTGTCCTGGACGATAGACATTTATAGTATCAAGATATGGAAGGTTACGTTTGGTTATTTAAGTAAGAAGGTGTTTTACGGCCTAAAAACAATTTCATCGCAAAATAAATTGTAAATTCATGTTAAGCTTAAAAAATTTGCAAAGAATTTTATAAGAAGTTGGATTTTTATCATGAGATAAAAACGAGTTTTCTACGTTCTTTGTGTAAAAAGTGAGTTTTCCATGGATAAAAAACCTCACTTTTTATATAAACTCATTTTTTACCCACTTTCACTGCAAGGAAAATAATATTTTTTGAAGCATCTACAAAGTGCATAATTACCCAAAGTCCAGTTAATTTTTACGCACATACTATCATAATATCCTTTGACTTACCGGGTCGTCTAAAGAAACTTTTTATTTTATTCAATTTAATAAATCTCAAAGAGTTAAATGACAATTTTCCAAGTTATTTTTGCATATTTGTTATCTATTGTGGTCTGTGGCTATCTGTATAGCCATGTGAGGTAACACATGAAATATTGTTGTTTTGGAGGTAGTTGATCAAGATCATATATGGTGGATATAACAACCCTCAAAGATAATACCTATCAGGATTAAAGTAAATAGCTGTTTAGTGCCAAAAATCGTTACCTTAACCCTGTTTTTTCATTAATTTATTTTTTACTCAGTACTACTTTATAGTTGGGTGAACCAGTGCAGTACAACGTGACTATTACAGACAAATACTTCAAGTCTAGGCCACCAGCTCTCCATAGTTATCATTTATACTAATTTATGTAACAATAACATAGTTATCATTTTATACTAATTAATAATTATACTAATTAATATTAATTAATGATCATCAATTATATTCCATTAGTTGTAGCTATTCCATTGTGGTAGAGAATTCCTTTTTCGGTATTACGTCCTTTACGATTGAGGACATTTTTTTTAGTTTAATTAACTAACACCAATTGCATTCATTTAATAAATTAAAATTGCAAATCAAATAACCCACGCCTGTTAATTAATTAAAACACTTTGATATTATACTGTAAGTCCTTATGGAAGTCAATTAAATTAAATTTATTATTTATAACCATAAAAAAAGATTTAGTTTCTCTGTAAAGTTATTTATCGTTTATTTATAAATTTGAGAGTTGAAACATAGTTGGCAGTAAAGAATCACCTTTGCCGATCTATGGCAAGTTTCACGCTTCCCTGAGGTACACCAGAGTGATTACAAGCTCTTCCAAGTTCTCGCAGAAGTTATCCTTCAATGCCTGAAGATGTATTGATGAAATACTGGCTTATGTGTTTCGCAGCATTCAAATTACATATATTTATCTAAAATTAACCACTTGTAGACTTTATTTATCTGCATGACAAAATGAGCTGGTTTGGGGCTTTAATAGACAACAAGTTACAAACTTTATTAGAATAATTTTAAATTTGTTCCAAATACCCATTTTGACATTATTGTGGAAAAACAATATTACAAATTATTTAAGCCACACAATGTTGTTTCTTGTAATAAAATATTAGAAAATAAATATATTTAAGCTTTCCTATGACAACATATAATTTTCCTATAGTAAAATTCAATCTTACTATATTTTACCACAATGTATGAGCTGCATTCGTAGAATTGCGTGATTAAAACACATATTATTGGATCTAGCAAGTTTTGGGATAAAGGAATATTGTTTTTATTTAACTTAAACAATTTAACTTATTGTTCTTTTAACTGTAAATTCAATACAGGTTATACCTACGAGTAGTTACAGCTATTGCTAAATGAATGTTTTAGGTTAGTAAAAAAAAAAGAAGTATAGATATTACCATTACCATAATAGCACAACTATTATTTTTAACAACAATTAACTCCAAAATCGTTTTAAAAAAATTACACTTAAATTTTGTATGTACGAAAATGGTTTTGTATTTTAAAATAATTTATTAACGTATATATGTGTTGTAATAAATGAATTATATTGACGAAAATGTGCTACTTTACAAGGGAATAACCCTGCACGCTTCACATGTCAACTTTATCACTCACTGTGCTCGTCCCTATCCCTCTCTTCGACTTTGGCTTTATTGGTGTTTTTACCATTACAATCATTTTGACTTTGCTTCCATTCGAAGAAATAATACACCCTGGAGAAAACTACCTTTAATTCTATATTCCACTGCATTTAGTTAGTTTTAACTTACTCGTTTATTTTTGGGACAGTAGTTCCACACCACTGTAGTTCCAGTGACGATACCACTGTGCATGTATAGGTAGGTGGGTAGATCAATACCACTGTACGTATTGACGTGAAAATATTGATTGTCAGTTTGTAGTTCCAGATGTCTGTAGTTCCAGTGACGACACCACAGTACATGTATGGGTAGATCAATACCACTGTACGTATTGACGTGAGAAATATTGTATATACCACAGTTTATAGTTCCACATCACTGTAGTTCCAGTGACGATACCACAGTACATGTATGGGTAGGTCAATACTACTGTACGTATTGACGTGAGAAATATTGTATATACCACAGTTTGTAGTTCCACACCAATGTAGTTCCAGTGACGATACCACAGTACATGTATGGGTAGGTGGGTAGGTCAATACCACTGTACGTATTGACGTGAGAAATATTGATTGTATATACCACAGTTTGCAGTTCCATACCACTGTAGTTCCAGTGACGTTACCACAGTACATGTATGGGTAGGTGGGTAGGTCAATACCACTGTACGTATTGACATGAGAAATATTGATTGTATTTACCACAGTTTGTAGTTCCACACCAATGTAGTTCCAGTGACTATACCACAGTACATGTATGGGTAGGTGGGTAGGTCAATACCACTGTACGTATTGACGTGAGAAATATTGATTGTATTTACCACAGTTTGTAGTTCCACACCAATGTAGTTCCAGTGACTATACCACAGTACATGTATGGGTAGGTGGGTAGGTCAATACCACTCTACGTATTGACGTGAGAAATATTGATTGTAAATACCACAGTTTGCCAGGATGTGTGTCATATATAAACATTTAACATGGCATGATTGTTAAAACACAAATTAAACCTTTTGACTTGATACTTTATTTACAAAGTTTTTCCGTTACCAGGCCATTTTTAAAAGTGGGAAACACGCTGTATAGCCAAAGTTGTTTTCCCCATATAGGTACACCGTACATTTATGTAGTATAATGATTTATCAATAATCAAGTACTTTTTGAGTCAAATATGTCTAATTAATATATATATATATATATATATATATATATATATATATATATATATATATATATATATATATATATATATACAAATACCCAACTATACTCCTATATAATCTATGTATTTAAATTTAGTTAACAGTTTCCTTTGGATCATTGAATAAACTGTGTGAACTATGTATTGTAATAGATTGAATAAAACGTATGGTTGACTTAAGTTATACCTGGTGATTTCTTATGTATTTCTTTAAGAAAAAAACAAATGTATATTTTTAAAGATATCTAAGGTATTAATTTAAATGTTTATTCCATACTGTTATGCATTCTTGATCTGCAGTCAAGTTTAGCAAAATTTGGAGTGATTTGCTCTTTTAACGCCAAACAACCTACTTGAACTGTTGAGGTTGGTAGTAAAAATACATTATCAGTTAATTCTGACGGAGTATGAAATAAAACTACATTTAGGTTGTTGATTATTGAGATAGTGATGGACCAAATATAAAAGGTTATGGATTGGTAATGAGTTTAGTAAGCATGGATGTGAAACTGTAGTTTTTTAAAAAATAAGTCCAACTATTATTTACTTAAGTGAATATATAAAAATTAGATTAAATTTATAAACAAAACCATATTAAATTTTTATGCAAGATTTTACATTGTTTTCATAAACTACTTTAAATAATCTTATCAAACGTATTTTATTATTTACCTTTGTAAATCGGTATAAAACTAACTCTATACCACGAGGTTGACCTTAATGTTATAGCATATTGTTAAATATAGTTGTTTTTAGTAAATATCCTAAAAAACTAGAATACAATAAATAAAACATTGATCCTAGTTTTGTTTAAATAGATAATCTCGGGGACAGTATTGCTAACTGCAGATATATAAATCGAAATATGGTGTTGTTAAGAGGTAATGTATAACATACGATTAAAACATTAAGCTGCAAAAAAATAGTTTTAAAAAACTTTAAAATCAAGATTAAAAACGTTAAACTTTATTATCAACGTTTAGTGCTAATATTTAGCATACATTTCATAATCTTTAGCCCCTTCATGATCATCAGCGTTCATGATCTTTAGCCCCTAAACAGTAAATATTAAAAATAATAAGACTAATTAATGTCAATAGGGTTAATTAACCAATAGATATGAAGCAACTCGTAGTTTTATAAACTTCATGAGACTAAAAAACTCTGTTTTATTAATTTAATATTTATATGAGATTTAAGAATCATTTAAAATAAACTTTAGTTTGTATTTTTTTTTTCTTTGTTCTAACGCCTTACTTGAGGTTTCACCTTTTAAATATTAGTTTTACATAAACAACTACGAGAAAATTGGTTATGGTTACTTGCTGGTTTCCTGAGACAAGTGTTTGAATTTTAGTGGGGGCTGCACCGGTCCCAAGTCCGGGGTCTCATCTTTCCCATAACCGATGAGAAAGGAGGAGGGTACCTTCCCACAGCTCTCAGTGTGATCCCGATACTGAGAGCACTCCTATCCCATTAATTCCTTATCCTACCAAACATCCACTCTCCCGTGCCGTACCGTGTCCGGGGTAGGCTTTCAAGCCAACAAAGACTTGCCTGCATGTGCATGACAGGGGCCTTTAGGCGACCCCTTTAATTGCACTGATAGCCAAAGTGTTTCCCATAAGTGTAAGCATCAGTTGTAGTATAATGTTATCAACTAACATGTACTCACTGGGGTCTATGTCCTAATTAATATATGTATTACTCAGTAGTTCAATCTATAGTAAAACGATGAGTAATGTCCACTCTCAATAATTTGTACTTAATTTGTACAAGTTTTCCCTTTGATCATGAATAAACTGTGGAACTATTATGTGATAGATTAACTAGGGCCTGTTAGTTAACCTGGATTTCTTTCTTCTACAGAAAAAATGTATGTTTACAAGATACTAGGTATAAAATGGGAAATCAGCAGTCATAGAAATTTGGAGTGATTGCTTGAGCCCCAGACAACCTAGCTGTGAGCTATGAGCGTTGGTCAGTTTAAAACATAATTACCATTAACGTTCGACAGTAGAAAACATACATAGGGTTTTGTAGGAAATATGACCAAATATAGAAAGGTTATGGCTTGGTAGTGGGTCTTAGTAACATGGAGTGTAAATTGTCTTAGTTCTTGTTAATTGTATTACCTCACTTAATCTAGTCGAAGATTAAAATAGATTCTTGATGAATAAATCCCTAAATAATTTATAACAACGATTAGTCCGTTTTGCCTTTGTAGGAAGGTGCTATAACAAGCCCTATCATATAGCATATTGAATAGTGTTTCGCTAGCTGTTCCAAAACAGAATACAAAAAAACTGGATCCTAGTGTTGAATAGAAATCTTGAAAGATGCCATGCGAGTTCCAGGTCAAAGACTTGGTTAAAGGTACATGTATAAATACGTTCCATACAAGCTTTTAATAAGCTACAAAATTAGTTATAAAAATTGAAATCAAGCTGTAGGTTGAACATTCACGATCAAAGTTGAGGCTAATAAGACATACATTTCACTAATCCTCTAGCCCTTCTGATCAGAGGTTCATGACTTAGGCCAAAATAACATTAAAATCTAGACTATGTGATGTCAATTGGGTTTCCAGAGATAAGAGTACTTTTTAAGTAACTTCATGAGACATCCGAAGATTAATAATTATTGAATTAAGCATCATTTATAAACTGTTGTGTCAACGCATGCACGCTACGAGATTAGGCAGAACCACATTGGTCACAAAATAGTCAACAAGCTTCGTTTGCAAGGTATTGCTGGTTTCCTAAGACAAGTGTTTGAATTTTAGTAGGGTCGAACTTTTAACTCTCGATTATCAAGCTATCAGAGATTTCACCCAACAACGTTCGGTCAATTTATAATGATATAGATGAAAATACGTTTTGGTCAATGTTAAATAACTATCATTAATACAAGATATGTTTCAAAATCTAAATGGAAATAAAATGTTTTGGAAATGAGTAAAATTGAACATATTCAATGACAATGATCAAAGTAAAAGAATACAATTTTGTTCACAACAAACATTTCGTACCTGGTTGTCTTCTGTGGTTATGTTGAATCACAGAGATTAATATTTGTTATAGCATGACCATGTAGTTACAGCATAATGTGGACTAATGAATCATCATTATAATCAACGCCAAGAGGGCAAATACTCAGACGCCATATTGCGTGAAAAATGTTTTCTGCCACGATTGTTTCGACGGGGCAAACAAGAGACTCGGTTCCCAGAAGTCATCTAATAATAGTGTCGTCGGTTGAATAAATTCATCCCAAGGAGTCGGACAATTCGCACTCTCTAAACAAGCCAGTCTGGACCACTAGGGGAACACCTGCACACCTAATATGTCTTCCAATATATTAATGTTTATAGTTTCTTTATTTTCAAACAGTGCAGATTGTTTAAGCCATCATGATTATAGATTTGTTTTAAATAATATAAAAACAGTATTTTTTTGAGACATCTAATTTTGTAACTGGTGAAGAATATAGTACAGTACTGTACAACTAGTTTGCTCTATCAAACTTTCAATTACAAATACAGTATACCAAGATCCTTTCAATTTTTTTAAATCCTATTTTTATATACTTTATTTTGCCTAATCCAAACCTGTTTACCTTAATGTGTTGGATTATTGATTGTATGCTTTTTTTACTACAAACTCTCTATTATTTATTTCTTCCCATAACCAACTAATTTGGTACCTTTAAGACCTACTATATGTATCTATTCTTTATAGTTTCCAGTTTTTTCTTTTTTTCTTTAAATGTGTGACAACTGTTTATTCTTAACAATGTCCATTTAACTGGTGTTTCAAATCCTGCGTTATTATTTATTTATTTATTCCCAATATTTCACAGACACACACTTGGTGAAACTACACAGATTGCATCTACATATAACGAAATACAAAAGAAAATGTTAAAAACTAACATGTATGTTTTGTATATTTAAAAATACATAATTTATTTAACTCTAAATGTTTGAACTCTCAGCCTCGCACATGCATACACAATTCACTTGAAATAAAAGGGAACATGTACATTGGACTAATATTGGTGATATTAGTGATAATATAAACACTTCACTTGCTATTTAACTATCAAAATGCCATCAGGAGCTATTTTACATAAAACATAAGTGAATAAACTGTAAGAAAAAGAATTTGTTAAGGTGGTGAAACATTTGAAAGAGATAAAGATAAAAGTTCAGCGGAAGTACAAATTGATTGTTAATTAGGATGCTTAATTTACATTGCATTTTATCGGGTTTAAACATTTTAAAGTGACTGCAATTTTTTTATAAAAGGCTGTTACTTTGTTCATTCTTTTTAATTATGTATGAATTAGGTTAAACTGTTGATGAAAACCATCAATTTTTTGTTGGTAAACCTAATTGTGATTAAGTTTGAAAAACTGACATCTTGTAAATGCATACTTGGCTATTGGTGGGATATAATGAGTGTAGTCTTTGTTACCAAGGTCAACTAATCCTTATGAAGCGTGATTTATTAGCTATAGTTAGGGAAATTGAGGATCTACATTTTATTGTGGAATCTGAACCACGTAGTATTAGAATGATAATCGGCTTGCCAAAAACCACTTAACAAATTCAGTTCTCTCACCAGGACAAACCTCAAACCATGGTTACACTTAATACAGATGCTCTAGACTTATCCGGTGGTTTTTACTCAGATGTAAACTGTTCAGCGGATGTTGTGTTTTTAAAACGGCACCAAAATCAATTGTATTACCACAATCTTGCAGGATTTTTTTCCGTCCCCAAGGAGATAATACGAGCACTCCATAGGGCCTGCCAAAAACAATGCATATAAAAACAATATCAGTTACTGTAGTTAATAGTTAAATAACACATTTTCTGAACAGAAACTTAGAAAACATATAAAACACAATTTGACAAATCCATAACCATTATCCTGAATGTTTTATCAGATAAAATAACGCTCGCGAGACTCAACGCTGTACTTCAACTTTGGCGAACAAACTCCGCCTGTGTCAACTCTGTAAGTTTCCCCCACTTGCTCAAGTGCGAGTGAAAGGGCATTAATAAAGTTGTAACACATGTTGCCGCTTATTCTCCAACATGGCACTTTAGGTAAAGTTTAACTTACGATGCAAACCGTAAGTTGTAGAAAGTTAACGAGCTAAGCACATGCTGTGTCGTTTATACATGCAGCCTTGCTGTTCAGTTCCGACCACAGCAAGGTTTTAGTTGCCCTTAGTTATGCAACTGATTTTGGATTTTTATATTTCGGCTTCAACTCCGTAATAGAAGACGTATTAAGCTTACATTTCCGATCATATTGACAATCTAAATTGTTTACTTCCATTTACTTTTATAAACAAAACGCTTAATGTTATATAGGTTTAATATTTTTTGACTTTGTCACTTTTTCCTTTTATTTCTTATTTTCTTTCCTTTTTGTCCTCATACTTTATAAAAAATTATTTTAAATATGTATCTGATTGGTATAGCAAGTTGAAAATACTAAATTCACATTTTTTATCATTTACTGTCCTGAAATTATAACTGTGTATTTTATACCTGCTTTTAAATAAAATAAACAAGTTCAATAATTCAATAAAAATATTTAAAAATACAGAAAATGTCTGATGAAAATGGAATAACAAATAACAATCGTATATCCCTTTAGAAAATAGTTTGTTACATACATCAATGTTTAGTAAAACAGTGTATTTGTGTATATATAAACACATAATACATGGAAGAACATAGCAAATAAAGGAAACTCGTAAAGCACTTATTTTTGTGGAGAGACTTTTTCCCATTTTCATAATAACTTAAATTCATAAGTTAAATTCATGAATAAGCTATTTTTCTGTCCATCACTAAATTAATATTGTACTATATTCTTCATTTTTATTTAATTACATTTTATTCAGGCTCTATTTTTGCACTTTACATCTGTGTTAATGAAGAATTGTTAGTTGTATTTCTTTGTTATATGCTTATTTATTATTTGTTATCAATTGACATAGTCTAGTCACAAATTGTTTAATAATATGCAAGCTATTACTATTGTTATTTATTATTATCATTGCTATTTATTATTTGTTATTAATTTACATAGTCTATTTAAAGAATTGGTTATTCGTATTCATATTATTACTATTGTTATTTGTTATTCCTATTATTTATTATTATTATTTATCAATGAGAAAGTATTAATATATTTAAGCCAAAGAAAATAAAATGAGTACAAAGATGTTTACAGTGAACTTTGTAATGAAATGAACTGCTTTGGTGTAACTGGTCTCTTAACTGTATCGAAGCATGTAAATAAAATAAAATAAAAATTGTTACTTATAACAATAATATTTATATTTTCTTGGTTCTTATTAATTCCGATTACGTGAAACTGATCTGTACTCTGTCCTTCATAATATTCTCCATTAAAAGCACATCATAGATCACAATTTTCTAACCTTATCATGTCTAATTAACATTCCAGGTATCAGCTAGTTTGACGTGTTAATATTTACAAGTCAGCTGAGATCTAACTTTAGGCACGTACCATGGTTAATTTGTTTGGATAAACATAAATTTGATGTTAAATTACGCAAAACTTGAGTACATCAAACACAAGTTGAGTCAGACTCAAGATCCAGAATTGTAATTTAGTTGAGGTCAATTCTTATTGTTCTAGGCTTAACAACAGACACTTTAATCACTACAATCTATGACCTTGGACACTTTTGCCAATTCTGTATGTATAGATTACCAGCCTGACTAGACTATTGGTCTACTACTGTCTAGGACTATGGAATACGCCTATTCATACCATTGTGGTGAGGGGTGGAGAGGTACGCACCTTCCATTATATTAACCAGGTTTATAATAGTATGTCTAGGACTATGGAATACGCCTATTCATACCATTGTGGTGAGGGGTGGAGAGGGACACGCCTTCCAATATATTACCCAGCCCTGTAATGGTATGACTAGGACTATGGAATACGCCTATTCATACCATTGTGGTGAGGGCTGGAGAGGGATACGCCTTCCAATATATTACCCAGGCCTGTAATGGTATGACTAGGACTATGGAATACGCCTATTCATACCATTGTGGTGAGGGGTGGAGAGGAACACGCCTTCCAATATATTACCCAGCCCTGTAATGGTATGACTAGGACTATGGAATACGCCTAGTCATACCATTGTGGTGAGGGATGGAGAGGGTCACGCCTTCCATTATATTACCAAGGCTTGTAATGGTATGTCTAGAACTATGGAATACGCCTAGTTATACCATTTTGGTGAGGGAGGGAGAGGGACACGCCTTCCATTATATTACCCAGGCTTTTAATGGTATGTCTAGGACTATGGAATACGCCTAGTTATACCATTTTGGTGAGGGATGGAAAGCTAAGTTCCTTCCAATATATTACCCAGGCTTTTAATGGTATGTCTAGAAGGCTACTCAAGATAACATTTTGTTATACTTTATCTTTAATCTGGACTAGATTCGATCTGGACACATTTATATACCTACATCAACGTTCATCTTAACTAAACATTTTGGGAAATGACCATAGTGTTCATGTAATCACTAAATAAGATTGTACACGTTATGGTCGTATGAAAATACTAAATATTTGAAATGCAGCTTTACTTCTTGTAAAGAATATATTTTACAGGAAGAAAACGTATATCTAAAGGCTATATAGCAGAGAAAAAAGAAAAGAGGTCACTTTCTTAAGGTAAATAAAGCTCATCAGTGGCAGCTATATATATTACATCATTTTAAATATTTAGTTATAATTACTTCGAGTATCCTTGAGGATTTTGACGGGAATCCGTGGAGACACTGACAGTACTGGTGCTGCCAAACGACGAAGTGGAGAACTACCTACTCGACACCCATTCAGCACACTATTGTACTTAAGTGTTTCATTTTTATCTGTGGATAAACTAATGAAATGAGATGTTTAAGTGTTCAAAATAACGTGTACTACGGTAACAAGGAAACTATCACTGTAATAATATAGAAATAAATATATTTCTTTTCTTATACTATAGTGCAAAAATATACAAATATATAAAGTAAAATAAACGTAGATGTACAAAGTGGCTAAGGATTCTGACTGTGGAGGGCAAGGTCCAAAGTTCAAATTCCCAATTGAGGTTACTTTCGGTACTTCAATCGTTGGATGAATTTCATGTATAAGCCTTCAGGCCCATGTGAACTGGTGGGTTCAGTGAAAATTAAAATAGTTGTTGATCGATCAAATCGTTGAACTGATTTTTTTTACCATACATCAATGTTTAGCAAATTGATGATTTTCGTATATTTTCCATCTTTTAAAAATGTTTTATTCTTTGAACCCTGAATGATGACAAGAGAGTAGCATACTGTATAATTTATGAATTTAAAAAATACACACATATACTTAATTAAGTTTATTTACTCAATTCTAGAAACAAAAGTAAAAATAATAGGACAATTTATTATATATTGTAAATTAAAAAAATCTTAAAATGACGAGCAAACACGCCAACAAATGGACAATGTGTCTTTAGACATTTTCATACCTTTTTTAAATTTGTTGTGCTTTAAAAAAGGTATTTAAATTAAAGAGATGTATTACATCACAAACAATGGCTAAAAATAACGATATTTTATTTTGGTTGTTGGTTTTTAAAACAGGTGTTATTTTTCAATAAATAAATAAAATTGAACAAAAGTCGATCATTCATTAAATACTATTTGTTACCAAATCCATAGCAGTTAAATTTTACATGTGCAAACAAAAGGGATTTTAATATTAAAACTAGTTTTTTATGATATTGACCTATTTCTTCTAAACATCCATCGTAATAAAACAAAACTAATCGTGATTTTAAACAGTAGTTGACCTACATACAAAACAAATCTCCCGTAACAGAAGTAAATGCTTGTTTATCTCAGCATTTGACAATATTGGACATAAAAGACGTAATTTCCAGTCATGTGCCATAACATCGTGCTTGCACAGACAATAATTGATATGAGGAACCTCATTAAATAGGTACCTTAAGTCAATTAACCTTTGTTATGTTACCAAACATGTCGTTTTGACAGATAAACGGTTGTTTCATCAAAGGTGGATCCACTCTTGTTTAATTTTTTTTTTTTTTTTTTTTAATTAATGGTCTTAATTCCTACTATTAAAAACATACTTTTGTTGTAAGTTTTAAGTCTTTGTGTATTGTAAGCCTTTTATTGTAAGTTTTATTGTACTTTATGAACTTTGTTAATCAGTTTGACTTAATTTACTCGATTAAAAACGAAAATGAAAGATTACCAGAAAAGATCATCTTTTATAAATAATTGAACCTGGTAACTAAAAGAAATATAGTTAATTAAAATATGTAAATTTTGATTTAAGAACATTGAAATATACAATAAAAATACATAACAACTTAATTTAGATACAACATTTAACAGTCTCTTAGGCCTTAACATCTTTGGTCCTCTGGGCCGGATTAGTATTACCTTATGTATATAAATATATATATATATATATATATTTTTTTTTTCTTTTTGTACTTTGCTTTTCGAAAGGAAATTTGTTTTTAAAAAATATAGTTGCTGAATCAGTTAAGTATATTTTGAAAAAAAAGAAGCATACTGGCACTTTCTCAAATACCAAATTAGTTTTACCACAGAATAGGCAGACTTATTCTGTAGTTTTACAACTGCATGTAGTTTCTGTAGATACAAGAGAGAAATATGTTAGCATGTAGTCGAATTGCGTGTCTAGCGAGTTGAAGGCGCACTCCGTATTTCATCAGTCTGTCAGAAGCAAGCAAGGAACTGCAGATAGGAATGAGATCGAACTGTCGGAGGAGAATTAACAGTCGGAGCCCTTCGCGCACGTAAACTACTATATAAATACCTTAATAACAAGGTAAAAAATAACACATTTACAGCAGAAATAATTTTTGTAAATTTAAAAAACATGTTTTATTCTTTTGAACCCTGAACTATGACAAGAGAGTAGCATAATGTATAATACATGACTAAAAAAATAAAAAAAACACAAATACTTAATTATTAATATTATTTTAATAATTTCGAGAAATAAAAGTAAAAATAATAGTACAATTTGCCATTTGTTTTAACAAATATTTATAGTATTGATCTGTATTTAAAGAGTAACTAAATACGTTTTTAATCTATAATAAATGTAATTAATACAGTAAAAAGGTAATTCACCATATACTTAAGTCTGGTTAAATAATTCTGGAGTAATTCATTTTTTATGTGACTTATATTAAATTACAGACTTTAAAAAATGAAAAATACGCATCATAAAATGGCACTCCAAATGGGACAACTAAATTAACAAAAAATAATAACGATTCCCATCAATCGTTTCCTAATTTAACTCTAATAACAAAATTTACTAACTCTCGCTACGTGCAGCTACAATTTCATTGTAAAATGTTTGTTATTAACAACTTAAAAGTAAATTTGTTTGTAGTTGGAATATGTTGATTTGTATGTGTGTATCCACAACTATGTGTGTATCCACATTCACAACTAAACTTCGTTCAATCAAACTCTCTTGTCTTTCTTCAAGGCTATGTAGATATTGTTTGCTGAAATTATAGTGTTGTTTCATTTCTTTAATTAATTTTAGATTTAGAATTACCATAATGTATGAGATGAACGATTCATGTCGACGCTTGCTTGTACGCAGGTAAGAGTAATGGTGGCTGACTAGTGACTTGCTCCACTAGAACCATAGACCATGGTGGTTCATCTATTCATACATCTACTGATCTAGCATAACCACCCACTTTACACTGAGTACACTTTACATTACACAGTAAACTTAATAGTGCACTTATGGTATACAAGGATTACATTTCACGATTTAAAGACATTGGGCTAAAATATTAGGCCGAGGTAAAGAAATAAATTTCAAAATAATGTTTAAAGGATGTGTATAAGCCAAAGAAGACTAATTTACGTATTGGTTTCGTAGAATAACCTACGTAAAAAATTATTGTACGTAAAAAATTTAAATATTTAATTCAAATCACTAACTTGAGAAATTGTATATAAATTAACTTATGTCAATAGGTTTGAATTCTTGGTTATATTATTTAAAAGCAGACAGAAGATGTCGTTATTTTGAGATAAATTAAGTAAAGGGTTTATATTGTAAAACAAATTATCTTAACAGGATGACACACTTTCTATATTATTTTGATACTTTTAATATTAAAAAGTTCGGTCTTGGCTAATTTAGTTTAATTACATTTATATATAAATGTAATGTCATTAAATTAATTAATATACTTTTAGTATAACAGCTTACTTGAATGACAAAATCCGCTAAACACAGTTTTAAGATTTCCCACCCTCCAATTTATGACTTTAATGGCCTTCCCACCCACCCATATAAGTACAAACAAAGATAACGATATTCCCACCCACCCATACAAGCAGAATATCAAAGGCCCTCTCACAGCACCCCCACATCCCCTACATTTTAATGACATTCCTACCCGCCCATACAAGTACAATGTTAATGGTCTTTTCACTCACCCATAAAAGTACAACTGTAATGACCTTCTCACCCACCCATACAAGAACAACGTTAATGACATCCCCCATCCAGTCAAATAAAACTTTAATGATATTGCTAGACAACCCATAAAAGGACAATGTTAATGGCCTTTCCACTCATCCATGATAATGGGCTTCATGCCCACTTATACAAGTACGATATATGACTTGATTGACCCACTCACCCACCATAGTACATGGCATTTGGTCGTGACCAACGAAATAATAATTTATTCTTTAATTTGCTATGAAGTTTATTTATAGTACTTTGAGTCAAATAATGTTTATATAATACCACCCTCCTTTATTTCCGAACCTTCAAACCCTCACGGACGTCCCGTTTCACTTTTACTAACCTCAATTCTGTCAACGGCCTTTCTTCCCCAGACAGACCTCGCCGCCGGTCTAAGGGCTGGTGTAGTGGAGGGGGCAACACTCGCCAGTCGTCGCCTCTCGGCCGGGCGCGCCTCAGTCCTTCTCCGTGAATCCGTGCGCAGTGAGTCAAGCTCGGACACATGCGTCCAGTCCGGCGGTGCTTCGTGAAGTGCAAGCATAAGTGATTTTGTGATAAGTGCTTTTCAATTTGGATGTTAATCGTGTTGTGTTTATTTGGGTACGTAGGTTTTTGTTTCGTTTCTCTTTTTATTTATTTATGTTATAATTTAATTTGTATTATCTGTTGATAAGTGTAACAATTTGTCAATAATTATCTATTTTTCAATATCTCATCTATTTTTTCATTTTAAATTATAAAACAACTGTATTTTTTATATTTTATTAGGCGTAATTATTTTTCTGTTAGTTGTGTCTGTATCTTATACCAAGAAAATTTTTCTCGAGATTGATTTGAATAGTTTTAAAATTCACAATTGCAGCATAATATTTTATTTCATTTTTAACATTTATTGCTGCACTCTTTAACATAGTCGAAAATATATTACGAATGGGAGAAATGTAATAAAGGGCTCCAACATCTTTTACATAGAAGTATTAAATTTGTATGGTAAATTATAAAGTTATGTAATTGACATCAGGTCTGAGGTAGGTAAACGTCGTTTAACGATATTAGTTACCACGGTATATTTTGTTCAGTTTTATATTTGTAGTAAATTCGTTTTGTTTGCCGTTCATTTCTTTTAGATTTACGGCAAACAATAATATGTTAATACGGCAAACAATAATATGTTAATTGTTTTCCGTATTAACATATTACATATGGCACGTAATATGTTAATTAAATCCTATTAGTGTATATAAATGTACGATAAATGAAATATATATAGGATATGTGTAACCGTTTGAGTGTACAATAATAAATAACAATCAAAATATTTCAATACGTGTTTTTTCAAAATTATTGATTTCATTATTTGTTCTCATTTCATAACATCATTTATTAAAGTAAAATGGTTTCGTACATATATTGCACGAGTATTTTTAAATGTGTCATTCAGTAGTTAATTTGGAACATTGAGAGTCAAAGTAAAACGGGGATATTATTTGTCTGAAGTTGTAGACCCATTTGCCTAACTACTTTCACAAAGTGTCTGTCCCCCCGGGCACATTCTCTTCTTCAAGGGCTCCACACCCCTAATTATTTGACAAGCTACTGTAACTATCACCAAAGTTACAGTTATCCATATATACGTGTAGCTGTCAGAATGAATAACTAACATCTATAAAACATCTATCAAATGCATCCTTTAAAAGGCAGTTACAAAACCCGTATTAGTATTGATAATTATTAATAAATAGTCAGTTTGATTTCACAAAAAAAGTCTTATAAATATATTTTCTCAACTTCCCTACTTCAGTATCGCAATGAGATTATTTTCAAACAAGTATCACGTTAACTACAATAATATAATTATTATAAAACTATATCAAATTGGTTCTGAGAAGAAGTTATAGACTTTTTCCCTAAATCCTTGTAAAATTAGGTTTTCCTAAAAAAATAGCTTCAAAATGTATTAACCCAATATTTTACAATCAAATTAAATAAGATTTACATTCATTTATGTTTAGTTATCTTTCTTCTACATATACATCACATTATCTTTTCTCTCAGCTTTATTAATTCATTAAAAACAAATAAAAATAAAACAAACGTAAACGTGGAGTTTTATAAGTAATGTAGGTTTAACCAAAAAGAAAGATACAGGTACATTAATGTAACTTCAGGTATCTTACAGCTGTGTTTTTCTTAAAGTTTGGCCACAAAACTTAATAACTGGTACGGTCATGTACATATAGAAAGAGATCAAATCAACAAAACAGGGATTTTTTTAAGACGTTTGTCTATTTGGCACACTCAGGAGGCATCGTTAGGACTGAGTATGTCAGTGTGCTACAAGGTAGAAGTTAGTAATTAGAATAAGGAGGCCAATTTTACAAGGATGAGGATCATTAATAGAGCAATCGTTACAGAATAAAAACAATGGTCTCTTATGTGTTTGATTATTTCGACGGTAAAAAACGTAATATGAAAAAAATGCGAGGAGGCCAGTTTGCACTAGGGCACATGTATTTCTTCAAAAGTCCATTAGTTATAGAATCAATATACTTCTAGTATGGTGTGTGTAGGCTATATCGCTGAGCTACTAAAGTTAGGTAGTGGATATTAACACAAGGAGATATTTTACCATATTTCTTGTGCCTTTAGTAGGTTACTTGTTATATTATTAATATGGTGCAACTTTCTATACCTCCTTACTTGAGTAAATAAGCAACACGCTTAGTTACTCAAGTAAGGAGGTGGAAAAAAAAAAAACACAAGGAGATATATTTTACCATATTTGGTGTAAATTTAGATGGTCAATTGTTATATAATTGAGAATACTGTAATGGTGTCTGGGGCACTGTGTCACTCTCCAAGTAACGAGGTTGAAATGAACAGAAAGGAGATACATTTTACCATATTTGGTGTAAATTTATAAGGTCACTTGTTATATAATTGAGAATACTGTAATGGTGTGTGGGGTACTGTGTCACTCTCCAAGTAACGAGGTCGAAATGAACAGAAAGGAGATACATTTTACCATATTTGGTGTAAATTTATAAGGTCACTTGTTATATAATTGAGAATACTGTAACGGTGTGTGGGGCAATGTGTCGTCACTCTCCAAGTAACGAGGTCGAAATGAACAGAAAGGAGATATATTTTACCATATTTGGTGTAAATTTATAAGTTCACTTGTTATATAATTGAGAATACTGTAATGGTGTGTGGGGCACTGTGTCACTCTCCAAGTAACGAGGTCGAAATGAACAGAAAGGACATACATTTTACCATATTTGGTGTAAATTTAGAAGGTCACTTGTTATATAATTGAGAATACTGTAATGGTGTGTGGGACACTGTGTCACTCTCCAAGTAACGAGGTCGAAATGAACAGAAAGGAGATACATTTTACCATATTTGGTGTAAATTTAGAAGGTCACTTGTTATATAATTGAGAATACTGTAATGGTGTGTGGGGCACTGTGTCACTCTCCAAGTAACGAGGTCGAAATGAACAGAAAGGAGATACATTTTACCATATTTGGTGTAAATTTATAAGGTCACTTGTTATATAATTGAGAATACTGTAATGGTGTGTGGGGCATTGTGTCACTCTCCAAGTAACGAGGTCTAAATGAACAGAAAGGAGATATATTTTACCATATTTGGTGTAAATTTATAAGGTCACTTGTTATATAATTGAGAATACTGTAATGGTGTGTGGGGCACTGTGTCACTCTCCAAGTAACGAGGTCGAAATGAACAGAAAGGAGATATATTTTACCATGTTTGGTGTAAATTTAGAAGGTCACTTGTTATATAATTGAGAATACTGTGATGGTGTGTGGGGACACTGTGTCACTCTCCAAGTAACGAGGTCGAAATGAACAGAAAGGAGATACATTTTACCATATTTGGTGTAAATTTATAAGGTCACTTGTTATATAATTGAGAATACTGTAATGGTGTGTGGGGCAATGTGTCGTCACTCTCCAAGTAACGAGGTCGAAATGAACAGAAAGGAGATATATTTTACCATATTTGCTGTAAATTTATAAGGTCACTTGTTATATAATTGAGAATACTGTAATGGTGTGTGGGACACTGTGTCACTCTCCAAGTAACGAGGTCGAAATGAACAGAAAGGAGATACATTTTACCATATTTGGTGTAAATTTATAAGGTCACTTGTTATATAATTGAGAATACTGTAATGGTGTGTGGGACACTGTGTCACTCTCCAAGTAACGAGGTTGAAATGAACAGAAAGGAGATATATTTTACCATATTTGGTGTAAATTTATAAGGTCACTTGTTATATAATTGAGAATACTGTAATGGTGTGTGGGACACTGTGTCACTCTCCAAGTAACGAGGTCGAAATGAACAGAAAGGAGATACATTTTACCATATTTGGTGTAAATTTATAAGGTCACTTGTTATATAATTGAGAATACTGTAATGGTGTGTGGGACACTGTGTCACTCTCCAAGTAACGAGGTTGAAATGAACAGAAAGGAGATACATTTTACCATATTTGGTGTAAATTTATAAGGTCACTTGTTATATAATTGAGAATACTGTAATGGTGTGTGGGACACTGTGTCACTCTCCAAGTAACGAGGTTGAAATGAACAGAAAGGAGATACATTTTACCATATTTGGTGTAAATTTAGAAGGTCACTTGTTATATAATTGAGAATACTGTAATGGTGTCTGGGGCACTGTGTCACTCTCCAAGTAACGAGGTCGAAATGAACAGAAAGGAGATACGTTTTACCATATTTGGTGTAAATTTAGAAGGTCACTTGTTATATAATTGAGAATACTGTAATGGTGTGTGGGACACTGTGTCACTCTCCAAGTAACGAGGTTGAAATGAACAGAAAGGAGATACATTTTACCATATTTGGTGTAAATTTATAAGGTCACTTGTTATATAATTGAGAATACTGTAATGGTGTGTGGGACACTGTGTCACTCTCCAAGTAACGAGGTTGAAATGAACAGAAAGGAGATACGTTTTACCATATTTGGTGTAAATTTATAAGGTCACTTGTTATATAATTGAGAATACTGTAATGGTGTCTGGGGCACTGTGTCACTCTCCAAGTAACGAGGTTGAAATGAACAGAAAGGAGATACGTTTTACCATATTTGGTGTAAATTTAGAAGGTCACTTGTTATATAATTGAGAATACTGTAATGGTGTGTGGGGCACTGTGTCACTCTCCAAGTAACGAGGTTGAAATGAACAGAAAGGAGATACATTTTACCATATTTGGTGTAAATTTATAAGGTCACTTGTTATATAATTGAGAATACTGTAATGGTGTCTGGGGCACTGTGTCACTCTCCAAGTAACGAGGTTGAAATGAACAGAAAGGAGATACATTTTACCATATTTGGTGTAAATTTATAAGGTCACTTGTTATATAATTGAGAATACTGTAATGGTGTCTGGGGCACTGTGTCACTCTCCAAGTAACGAGGTTGAAATGAACAGAAAGGAGATACATTTTACCATATTTGGTGTAAATTTATAAGGTCACTTGTTATATAATTGAGAATACTGTAATGGTGTCTGGGGCACTGTGTCACTCTCCAAGTAACGAGGTTGAAATGAACAGAAAGGAGATACATTTTACCATATTTGGTGTAAATTTATAAGGTCACTTGTTATATAATTGAGAATACTGTAATGGTGTGTGGGGCACTGTGTCACTCTCCAAGTAACGAGGTCGAAATGAACAGAAAGGAGATATATTTTACCTCCTTGGCGTATACACAGTGGTATTGTACCAAAATACGTACAGTGGTGATAACCCGCCCACCCACTCATACACGTACATCGTAGATGACCCACCCGCCCACCCATACATGTACAGTGATGATGACCCGCCCACCCACCCATACACGTACAGTGGTGACTTTATATGGTCATATATACACATTATATGGTCACTTGTTATATAATAGAAGAACAACTAGTATGGTGCATTTTACTTAATTACGCAAATTAGGGGGTGGAAATGAACACAAGGTGATATTTTACCATACTTTGTACATACCTAGTACGTCACTAGTTATTCACTTTAGGTAATACTATTATAGTTTGTTGGTCACTATTTTACTAAAGTTAGGAGGCCGAAATCAACACAAGGTGATTATTTTACCTTATTTTGAGTATCTTTAGTGGTTTACTAGCTATCAATGGAGATAATACTATAGTAATTCGTTTCATTAAGTTACTCCAATTGAAAGGTAAAAATTAGTATAAGTAGATTATTTTAACACATTTCTTAATTATTTAATAACTGCTACTTATACAGTTGAAATTGTACTAGTTTGGTACTTGTCGCTTAGCTACTCAAGTTACGTGGGTGAAATTAACACAAGAAGGTATATTTTACCATATTTCGGGTATATCTTGTGCGTCTCTAGTTTTACAAAATTAAGATAATACTAGCATAGTGTCTATGTTACAGTTAGGAGGTCGAAAATAACACAAGAATATATATTTGACCCTATTTCGTGGGTTACTAACTATACAATTGAGATAGGACTAGAATGGTGTATGCAACTTAGTTTCTCATGTTAAAAGTTAGAAATTAAAAAGCAATTATTATATATGCTGAGTTTTTGTACTTACAGTAGTTCTTTATTTATAGATTGATTTACTTTTTGTTTTATTTTTGCTGCATTATGATTACCTTCAGTATGTCACTTGTACCAGACTTTTATGTGCGTCACTTTGTTGATTTATGTAAAAGGTAAAAATGCTAAAAGGAGACGTGTTTTTACTAGGACACGTGTATCTTCAGTAGGTCAATAGTTATCGACTATTGCCACTTGTGTTGTGTTACTGTGTTAGTCAATATAGAGGGTATAATCTAACACAAGGAGACGTGTTTTTACTAGGTCACGTGTATCTTCAGTAGGTCAATAGTTATCGACGTAGCCACTTGTGGTGTGTTACTGTGTTAGTCAATATAGAGGGTATAATCTAACACGAGGAGACGTGTTTTTATTAGGACACTTGATCTTCAGTAGATCAATAGTTATCGACGTAGCTACTTGTGTTGTGTTACTGTGTTAGTCAATATAGAGTGTATAATCCAACACAAGCAGACATGTATTTACTAGGGTACAAGTATCTTCAGTAGGTCACTAGTTATCGACGTAGCCACTTGTGTTTTGTTACTGTGTTAGTCAATATAGAGGGTATAATCTAACACAAGGAGACGTGTTTTTACTAGGGCATGTGTATCTTCAGTAGGTCACTAGTTATCGACGTAGCCACTTGTGTTTTGTTACTGTGTTAGTCAATATAGATGGTATAATCTAATACAAGGAGGCGTGTTTTTACTAGGGCACGTATATAATCTGTAGGTCATTAGTTATAGATGTAGCCACTTGTGTTTTGTTACTGTGTTAGTCAATATAGATGGTACAATCTAATACAAGGAGGCGTGTTTTTACTAGGGCACATATATCTTCAGTAGGTCATTAGTTACAGATGTAGCCACTTGTGTTTTGTTACTGTGTTAGTCAATATAGATGGTATAATCTAATACAAGGAGGCGTGTTTTTACTAGGGCACGTATATCATCAGTAGGTAATTAGTTATAGATGTAGCCAATTGTGTTTTTTTGTGTATCACTGTGTTAATTAATATAGAGTGTTTATTTTAACACAAGGAGACGTGTAATTACTAGGGTACGAGTATCTTTAGTAAGTCACTAGGTATCAACGTAGCCACTTGTTTTGTGTTACTGTGTTAGTCAATATAGAGGGTATAATCCAACACAAGCAGACGTGTTTTTACTAGGGCATGTGTATCTTCAGTAGGTCAGTAGTTATCGACGTAGCCACTTGTGTTACTGTGTTAGTCAGTATAGGGTGTTTATTTTAACACAAGGAGACGGGTACGTGTAATTTCAGTATGTTAGTAGTTATACATTGTGCCACTTTGATAACGAGTGTCACTGTATTAGTCAACATAAGGAGAAGCATTTTAAAGGAACGTGACTTTAGGAGAAGGTCTTTACTGATAGAATTTTACAACTAATAAAGGCATGTAATTTATATTTACCGTAGTATATTGCTTGACAGATTGTAATCTCACGGCATCCGTGGCGTACCTTTAACAGGGCTGAGCTCATATCTATACCAAGAACGTTGGCATTGAACACTCATATTGACGTAGTTGAAGCTAAATTAGCATTTGGAATTTTTGTTTTGAGATCATTATTGAAAAAATGACTAATCATGGTACTGATGATGGCGAATTATGGTTTAATTTACCCCACATTTCTACGGGTGGATATTGTGGGGTCTTATGCGAACAACAATTTTTTAGGGAGTTAACATTACAAAAACAAAGGATTCGTGCAATCTTCCAAAATAATTTAAGAGATTGTTGCAAATGTTTATTTTGGTAAGCCTTGATGTGCACTATTTATTGCACGTAAAATTTGCTCTGACTCGGAGTAGAGACGTTCATAATTACGATACCAGAGGCAGTGAGATAAACCGAACTGGGAAGCACAGCAACTTACGAGCATTTGCCTTCGCACATTTTAATCCACCATTCAATTAAGCGTCATAATATTTTATAGTGTGTATGAGGTTTTGGTGTTTAACTGGGAGAGCGGCCAATTGGAAAACTGGCACCGTTACGGCAGATGGGCAGCAATTGGCAATGAGAATGGAATGAATGTGACAAAATTGGTGAGTCTGAATTAGTACACTTTAGTAGGTTCTAAAGAAAAATGTCTTAAATATATATTGGGTTTTTGAACACAGTGTAATTTATCACTGGAATAAGGATTTCGGACCATGTCCGTTCTACCACTATTTTTCCGTTACTTCAATACCACTTTTTTTTATCAAAATTACGGTTAGTTTAGGTTAGGTGGCGACTAAAGTTGATCACAAACTAGTAAATCCAATGATTGACTTACCACTAAATGCGCTCTCCGTGTGTAAGTGCTTGGAAAGCGATAAGATAAGGCCAGCGATATCGGATTCCTACCGGAAAAGGTATAGCACAGTGAACGTAAAAATTATTGGGGAATACATTTTTAAACCAATAGAATATTATCAAGCAGTACTGAATTAACGGAAAAGGTTCAGGATTTCAATTGAATTTATTATGCGTGTCCTAGATTGATTTTTGGTTTAAAGTGTTTAGTTGATATATCCTGAATGTGTTAATAATGACAGGAAATGTTATCAAGAATAGTTCTGGCCAAAGTTAGGGTGCTATATTTCTGAGGTTCCTCACCACAAATGTTAATTTCAGCGTCTCGATATATGCCAACATGTGGGTTGTCTCTTTATAAGGTATCTTGATATAAATGAGACAGTGGATGATTTAGCAGTTTGTTATTTACATCACAAAATAAATAAACAGTATATTTGTTAAAATCTCATTCAAAGAATTATACTTTGTTTAGGTAAGCTAGAACTTACCTTAGGATGTTTTCCCAAAATTGAATTATTGCTATTCACGGCTTTCATACGACATTTACGTAGTGATTCATCTAAGATATTACAAGATCTCTTTAAAATCTCACCGAGTTCCCCTTAGAAATTAAAAAAAAAATACCAGTTTAGCCTCTTTATTGTCAAGAGACCACCAAGGGAACTTGTAGAATCTTGCTGTTGTTGCAAGTGAAGTGACAAAAGGTTTCTGTCTCTTCTAAACCTATCACTCCTATCACTAAAGGCATTCAGAGTCTAAATCCAAGTGAATACTCAAAACTAACCACGGGGTAGAATTTGGTGAGTTTGGACCTGGCCAAAAAAACTATGAACGCTAGTTCAGGACGAATCATTACATTCTAAGATCTTTTTAGGCGCACTTTATTGCTTCTCATTTCTTCAGATAGTAAATAGCATAAATTCTCCTATGCTGTTAGAGTTTATATGGAAGAACATTCATACTTCAGCCATATCTGTAAACAAATTCAATGAAGCCATTTTCTTGGATTTGGTGTTGGACGGATTAGAAAACAGACAAAAAACTGTTGGTGTTTTTTTAGACTTGTCCAAGGCCTTTGATTGTGTCAATCACAACCTTCTATTGGCAAAACTTGAAAGATATGGCATTCGTGGCCCTCCTTACTCGTGGCTCAAATCATACTTGGACGACAGAAGTCAATGTGTTCAAATTGGTGATTCATTTTCTAATAGTAAAAAAGTTCATTGTGGAGTTCCACAGGGGTCTATTCTAGGCCCGGTTCTCTTCCTGGTTTACGTTAACGAGGTAGGGTCTTCTGTCTTGAGTGGAAATATCGTTCAATATGCGGACGATACAACACTCTGCTTCAAAGCTGAGTCCATTCCTGCACTTGAAATTGAAGCGTTCACTAATCTTAATGCCTGTGTTCAGCAATTTGAAATGGAATATTTATCTACAAACCATTCAAAAACAAAATACATTCATTTTTCTTTAAGAGATCAAGAGTCTTGCTTAAAGCCACTGATAATGGTTGATGGCATTCTTCTTGATGAAACAAACACTGTCAAGTTCCTGGGAATTCACCTAGATAGGGCGTTGACCTGGAGCTGCCACATTGACAGCGTTTGTGCAAAAATTGCCTCTGGTACTTTTGCTTTGAGAAACATTTCAAAATTTTGCACAGTTAAGGTACAGTTAATGGTCTATTTTGGTCTCATTTACCCTCACCTTACCTACGGAGTAAGACTGTGGGGTAGCTGTTCCTTAGACAAACTTCAAAGAGTCTTTCGGCTACAAAAAAGAGCAATACGAATAATTTCCAAATTAAAAGTTAGAGAGTCATGCAAACAGTCCTTCAGGGAATTAGGTTTGCTAACGCTGCCTTGCATTTACATTTTGGAGACTGCACTCTATTGTAGATTCAAATTTAATTTAACACGAGGTAGCGACATCCATCAACACGAAACAAGAAGTAGTCACAGTTTTAGAGTGGCTCGGCACCGTACATCGGCCCTGGAACGCAAACCGTCTGTAGCAGGCGTCAAAATTTTAAACATTCTCCTAGATTATATAAAAAGGGAACAAAATTTCAACAAATTCAAGTCTCAATTAAAAGGCTACTTAGTGGCTCTCGCTTGTTATTCTGTGGGTGAATTTATAGCTGACTCCTAATTTGCGGACGGCTCGGGAGAGATCCTTGTATGAATGTTAGTGCTGTAGAAGAGTGTTTGTAGTGAATGAATGCGTTAATCTGTGAACGAATGAACTCCCCCACTAAGCTTTGCTGGAATTGTTACTATAGTTATTTTATCACATCACTTAATGTATCATTAGTTTGTAGGATCATTTTTATTATAATATGACTTTTGCTATACGATATGTACATATTGTCAAAAAGCAATAAAACTATTTCATTTCATTTCATTTCTACTTTACATATTGTTTGTCTAATCAATAACTCTTTTACATTCTGCTGTAGTACTACAGCTACTTTTCCTGTTCCAGGTAGAGTAATCCGTGTCTGAACAGCTGTTAAGATAAAACATTTCAAGTAACTTACAATTTTTTCTAGAAAATTTATTTTATTTATATCTGTAGAGTATTATACAGCTTGACGTTTCGCTTTTGAAATGAAGCGCCACTGGTTTCCACTACACTATAATCGGTATGCAGATATATTACCTTCTCCTTTGATTACCAATAGAAGGTATGCTGAAAAGTAGCTGCTAGGTTATTAATAGATTTTCTATCATTTCACCTATATATGCAGGCATGCAGTTACTGCTTTTGAAGTACAGACACGTAGCATGCCATGTCACAGTGTGACTCAAAATGAAAGACAAGCTATTCCAGAGTAGTACTTCAATAGAAGAGTTGTTATGTGTGACTCAGTCCAGTAGGCATAGCGTTATGAAGGCATGTCTCTAGAATAAGATCATCTTTGTAAGGAAGGACATGACACGTTAGAATCAAAGTTGAATAATGGAATTTTGCCATCTGTACACAAAATAAATTTGGCTAGACTAGTAAAATGTCAGTTTGGGCCTCCCTTTCCTTCGTATATATTTAGAAAAACGTAGATTTATTTCGTTCACAAATTAAGATTTCTTTTCATACACACTCTCATTTGTATTTTATCAGCCAGGCATTGGTGTTAAAGTGAAATGTTTGTATGCAAAATTCAAACGCTACAAATCAGGTTGAAAGTTTATATCTTTGAAATCTGAAATAAAACCAATCTTTAAAGAGCATCTTCATGAACACAGATGAATAGGTATTTTATGTTTTAATAAAGAACTGGATTGTTAAGATATGTCGCATATGGATTATGATTTTTGTTCATTGATTTTTTCTTTTATTTAATGTAAAGGTTTTTAGTTTTATATTTAATCTAATAGAGTGAACAATTTATAAACTTGAATGGAGTTTTAAGCTTAAGGCATATTTATTAAAGGTTCATATCGTTGGTTAATAAGACCATTAATCTTGGAAAAATATGTCTTGGAACATTTATTTGTGTTTCATTACAAGTTCTTAGGGGTATAAACGTATTCTACCTTCTCCTGAATGAAGTAAAATTCTATCCTAACATTTCAATAGGATTAAGTACAGTTCTGCGTGATGATGGTCTGAGATGTGCAATGTAGAGCCCTTAATATACAGGTTTATTGACACAAGGTCTTTCAATGGAATGCATTTATAAGTTTATTTTTTCCCCACATTAAAAACAAGTTTTGAGCTACAGTTAAATCCTATAAGACGTTTTCCTACAATAAGAGAGGAACGGTTCCCCATCCGAGTTTCTCTTACCTAAATTAATTGTTTGAAGTGTGCCTGGCAAAAAACGCAAGTGGTTGTGCCATCTACATTAAAGACCGCAAAATGGAGAATATCCTTCTTTGGCCATACTTACTTAACAACTTTGTTTCCAAGAATGACCAGATGTGAGGCCACCCACGTTAACTGGACACAGTTGAGGCTGGGTGGGCAGAACTAAAACACTCTGAAGACGCCGACGTCAATTTAAGAGCTCTTCAACAGTGTATTGTCATCTAAATCTAACTCTGAAGTGACGAAGGTTGACGAAGAATCAATGTTTCACCGTGTTTATAGGTAAACGCCAACGCATCATCTAGCATTTCACAAGTCTGTTTTCAGCTTTGGTGTTTTCCAGTGAAATTGAGCCATCCCCTTATATGGATAGTTTAAGTTCAACTGTCTGACTACTTAATGAAACTATCCCATTTATCACACCTACTATTACAGGAAGGGTTCAGTTTCCAAACTCTTGCTGTCGATGGCTGACCAAGTTTCCTAGAAAAACTACGAGACTTACATTTCTGTGTAGGTGTTAAAAAAGCTATTGGGGATAATATTGCAGTAGAATTAGTAATATAGTGATCACGGAGTATAACAGTGTATTCGAGAGGAGATCTAATAACAAAATTAGATATCAATAGAAATTGTATTTATGGCATTTATTGCAATTATTGCTTGATTTTTTCTGAGTAATGTTCCAATGGTTCCTCTGATTGAAAAGGCATAATCTTTTATAAATGAGTTTTACAATACGATTTTGTAATATCAGTGTTTCATTTAAAAGTAATCACAAAATTTATGAAAGTCCACAGTCTGCCTACAGGAGTTATACAAACGTGAGCCATTCCTATCGTTGATCAAATAGTTTCTCAGTTATATAAGGATGTTGTAAACGTCATTAATAAGGCAGTTTTCAATTTTTTTCTTCCACAAAGTTTTTTTAACATGTATAATAACTTATATAGGCATTTTATATTGATGACGCTTGCTCCTTTGCACTGAAATCTATTATGCACATTAGCATTAATTAAATTAAAAGAATAACTGACTGGTTAGTTATTATTTTAATAGAATGTACAGCTTGGTTTTTACTAAGATCATTCTATCTGGATGCTGAGTGTTTTAGTTGAGTTTTGTTTTGTTAAGAAGTTTCTTTTTAGAAAACTCTGTTAGGATAACTGAAGTGATTTTAGAGAGTTATAGCTAGCTACTAAGCGTGTGTTTAGAAGGGTCTAGCTAGCTATTAATGGTATGTGTAAAGGGTTAAGTTATTTCTATGTAATATAATGATAATTGAACTAAATTGCCGATTTAAAATTATGTACTTTGAGGACTATAGATAAAATGACATTTATTAGGATACAAAAAAAAACCGAGCGTGTTATGTTACTATACAGGAAATATAATAAATTCTATAATCAAACAGTACAATCATTAGTGTAACTTAGACACTGTGAACTAACAAAACTTCTAAAATGTAGTTTTATTTGTAATAAGACCATTTCTCAAATGTTCAACGAACTTCTTAGGTTGTCGGAAGGAAGCCATGTGGATTCGACAGACCGCCTTCTCAAAGTTCGATAAGCGCTTGAGCAGTTATTCCAACTTAAGTTGTGAATCGGAGACAACTTTCCCTCCGAAGAAACAACTCACGACAGATCCAGCTCTTACACGTCGTCGGTTCTTGGATTCTAATTGAATTTGCGCTTCACTGAACTTGTTTCCAAATGAACATCCGATTACCACTTCAAAACGTGAGTTTGTCATAAAAAAAGCAACTCCATTACCATGACGGTTTTAACAACTTCGCAATCACAACTGAATATAAATTTGCTTACTGGTTTTTATATGAGCATTAAATTATATCTTAATTAATGACGATTAAAAGGTTGTTTGTCCAAATTATAGACACATTAGTCTCATCCGATTCAGGTTATTTGTATCCTAAATGGTATATTATAGTGTTGATAACACCACATGATTGATTTTCTGTCCTATTTGATTTTCATAATATGTCAGTACTTTTGCCCTTACAGTCTGTATACGGTAGGGTGGCGCACGGACCCGCCAGCTATATACCTGTGTCTGTCCTTTCCTCCCCCCGCCGCTCGCGGCTGTTTCCTTAATGAGTCACCAACTAGCCCCTCTAATAGAATTATTAACTTTTTTTACTTTCTCATAATATATCAATTTTAATAGAACATTTGTAAAGTACTAACAAAACTAAGAAAAGTGATATAAAACACGATGTGCTTTGATTATAAATAATGGTCGAAAGTTATTTTTTAGCCGGAATACTGTATGATTTGTTAAATGTTTTACATTTCTCATACAACGTTATCATGATACGATATTATTTTAAGAGTACTTTGAAATAAGGTACGGTACTCTTGCCTTCTCCCATAGTCGTGCAGTGTGCAGATATGGGACATGGGACAACAAGACTGGTTAGGACATTGAACTTGTTGATGACTAACCGTAGTCTAATATGTGCGCTAATATTTTTCCGCGAAGGGGTTGGTGATTCACCACTCTTAGCAGTAATGGTTGTCCAGGGTGCCAGGGTAGTTTTCAGTTAGATGTGGATACTTCCCGGGATAACTTGTAACGAATACATTACACATAGTTGGTTTATTTATTATTTTTTTAATTGTTTAAATAGTTTAATTTTTTTCCAAGTGATATTTTTTTGTTTAGTGAATGTTTTAATTTGTTGTGCACGATTATGCCGCCATCAAGTGAAAAACATGGGTTTACTTATAACTCTCAAGCCAGAACTATAATTGCATCGGTGTTACATTACTTTGAGCGGGAACGTGACAACAAAGGTCCATTATTAGATGTGAAAAAAGTATCCGAAAGAGTGGTCGCCGCATGTAACATTTCACGAAGAACATTGGTGGATCAACGCGAAACATGGATCAACGCCAACACTTCGAAAGACTCAGGATGGACAAATGACAGTGTAAAGTGTTCTGTAAATGCCCCTTTAGGAAAAGGAAAACGTTTAATAATTTGCCATGCAGGAGGCTTTAACGGCTGGATCAAGTCGCCACCTCTGATATTCCAGTCAAAAAAAACGGTCGAATATCATGAGGAAATGAATTCCGAAGTCTTTGAGGGTTGGTTTTTTGAGGTTCTCCTGAAGTCTATTCCAGCTGGTTCGACAATAGTAATGGACAACGCACCTTACCACTCTCAAGTAGCCAACAAAGCGCCAACATCTGGCTCACGAAAGTGTGAAATGGAGGAATGGCTGAAAACTCGCGGCATTTTATATTCACCAGACATGCGGAAGCCAGAACTATACAGTCTTGTAAAGCTGCATAAGGAACAAAGAAAATCTTACGTAATAGATAAAGAAGCCTGTAAGCGTGGGTTTAAAGTAATCAGACTGCCACCGTACCACTGTAATTACAATCCAATTGAGCTGGTTTGGTCAACTTTGAAGCGGTATGTAGCAGCAAGGAATACTACATTTAAATTGAACGATGTTCAGGATTTGTTTATGGAAGCTGTAAACTCCTTCACCTCAGAAGATTGGCGCAAATGCGTTGAACACGTCAAGAAAGAAGTCGAGGCAGACTAGACAAACGAAGGACTTGATGACGTCAGTGTCCAAGAACTAGTCATTAATCTGGCCCCTGGTGAATCAGATGACAGTGACTGGGATACCAGCGATGACGATGACGATCTGGGAGTGTCACCTCTAGAGTAATCAGGTAAAATAAAAAATAAAATCTATTTACCTAGAAAATTTTATTGGACGTAATATATATGATTACAAAAAGGGTATAAAAATATGATAATAGTATACAGTAAAACAAAATAATTATCTTCAAATTTACAGAGACTTTAAACGTTTTTTTTTTAATATAAGTAGAGTATAATAATATATTGCTACTTCTTTATTAGTCATGACAATAAGGTTGCGATGATTGATGAATAGCGGGTACTGTAACATTTCAATGTATGCTTTAAAACATTTTAATGTCATTAGAACTAGTAATAAAATATAACGAATGGTAAAAAATTAACTGCAATCTTAAAATATTGTATATTGGTTTTAGCGCGATTTTGTTTTATTTCAGTGTCATACGGAAACAACATGGAAGATAAATGGAAAATGCTCAACTTCTGGACACTAAATACTTTGGCTTGAAGAAGATTACTGGGAGTAATATAAAATAATGTTGATTTATTAATCAAATAAACTATAAAGTATGTAGTGTTGCCTATTTAATGATATTTTGGCTGATTAAATAGTATGTGATAACATAGTTTTAAATTATTCTACCTTTTTTCAAAGAACTCTTAAAATAATATTGTATCAAGATTAGGGAATTATGAGAAATATAAAACATTTAACAAATCATACAGTATTCCGGCTAAAAAATAACTTTCGACCATTTCGTTATTTATAATCAAAGCACATCGTGTTTTATATCACTTTTCTTAGTTTTGTTAGTACTTTACAAATATTCTATTAAAATTGAGATATTATGAGAAAGTAAAAAAAGTTAATAATTCTATTAGAGGGGCTAGTTGGTGACTCATTATGGAAACAGCCGCGAGCGCCGGGGGGAGGAAAGGACAGACACAGGTAGCTGGCGGGTCCGTGCGCCACCCTACCGTATACAGACTGTATGTCTAACATGTTTCTACAGAGGCAAACTCAAATGCACGTTTCCAGCCTCTATTTCCGAGAGCAATATCACGGAAGATGAGAATATCATGAAAATTTTTATCAAATAGATTTTTTCTTGGTTAGTTTAAGTTATGAGTAGTTATTTTTATAGAATACATTATTTTTAGTTAGGTTAGGTAAGTTTAGATATATTAAATAGGGTACGTAACGTTCGGTTAGGTTATACTAGACGTGTTTTAGCGCGTCCTTTAAATAAAAAAACTATTTCAACTGTATCACAATAAATATTTACAATGTTGCTGACATTTAACTGACATTCGTTTATCAAGATTTTTAAGTTTGTGTCTGGTAAACTATAAAAAGTATATTCAAAATAGAATATTTTATTTTAATTTGAGAATTATTCTGCAGGCAGGTTTGTTTGCATCCAATTATATAATTTTTAAGCTTTCTTTAAATATTTAGGCTTTTATACTATTTTCATTCCTTTTCCAGAGTTTAGAGAAATTTTAAAATAGATCTGAACATTTTCGTCTTTGAGATAAGAGGGAGTACAAGATTGTTTCTAATGCATTTTTACGGTAGCAAAAAAATAAAAATCATAATCTTACCATGGAACCACAGATAGAAAAGTTATTTTCCTAATCATTGCTTCTCCAGACCTCTCCGTTGTTTACCACCCTTTTGTACAGGGGTATTCTCCATGTAATAAAGTAGGCTATATATTGTCTTCTTCTCTTCCTTCGTTCACCCAGGACCCCTATTAGATAATCCTTTAAGATGTAATTTTCCCTTAAACAATACCTAACAACTACTTTTAACAAATACTTAAAACTGAGGTAATTTAATGATAGGTATCAATATATGCTGGTTTTTATTAAATGTTAACATTCTATATTTCTTAATTTCAATTCCATTTTATCTTGTGTAAGTTTAATTGTGCCTATATCAATCTATTTCTTAAATTTTGATTCCTCAAAATGTTAATATGTTTGCAAGCAGATATATTTATTTAAATTTTAGTTTGACATTAATATTACAGAATAATGTGCATTAAATTTAAGAATATGTTTGAACAAATATTTTGTTACTTACATTTTGCCAAAGTATTTGTATATGACAAACACATAAAACTCGACTAACAAATGATTCTAAAGGAATTTATATAGGTTAAAACCTGTGTAAATGAGATAGAAGATATTTAACCTGTTGGTCAATATGCTGGTACGGTACTAATTATCATTAAATAATGAGGAAGACAGAGATGAATAATTTCATCATTATTCATGCAACAGGGAGACGCCTAAGGGTGAGAATATTATTTAACGAATGCAAATTTTTACAGCATGCAAATTGAGCTGATGACCTAACAAGCCTAATTACGTAAACAGCCGCTGGTTTTGAAAATGGGATAATCATCTTGTAGACGAGAAGCAAACTTGTCAATAATTACACGATACGGATTGATATACCTAGTTCTATAAAGTAATGTAATAATAATAATAATAATAATGTAATAAAGTAATGTGGCACTAGCCGTGGTTTAGTATTATGTTGAATTGAACCTTATTTACGAATACAACTTTCTCTTTTTATACAGTTAATTATGCATGAGGGAAAGTGATATTAAGATAAAGTGCAAATCAACCAAATTCAGTAAATGCTGTTTTTCATGAGGAGGGGGGTTATAAATTAAATACAATCTAAAAATGTCGAACAAGTTTCATCATTTTAGATATGATGATGACATAGTTTAATTTTTCTTTTTTAACTGAGGTGGATTCGAACCAAACCTAGTTTCTTTCGTCGTTACATATAAGAAAATCACTTTAGTTTAATCCGCGGAAAGTTTTACACCGAAGTAATCAGAAGTTCCAAATATACCAAAATTGTTTCGAATTTTGCAAGTATATTAGCTTCTGTTCCGTTCAGAGTAAAAATCATCAAACGATTTTTGTTTTGGCTTTAAAATATTTCAGCCTACTTAGATGCATTCATCAAATTAAATAAAAAAAATATGAAAGTGTCGTCTTATCAAACAGCAATAAAGAACAAATTTTACAAGTGATGTTGTGTTAACGAAAAACTAAAAATCATGAACTGTTAATGATGAACTAAAAAATCGTTCATCAAATAATAATGTGTTCACCCCACAGAACGCATTATTATTTGATGAACGATTTTTTAGTCATCGAAAACCCCAATTAGACATCGATAATTGATAAAAGAGAGGACATTTAAATGAGAGATACGTTGAAAAAAAATTATTCCTTTTCCAAATATGACACTTTGTGATGTTTCTAAAATTTAAATAATAAGCATTTTAACAGAGACATTTTAACATTTAACTATGAATAGTTAATTGATCATGGTTGTTAGTACATCTCTATAGATAGTTAAAACACTGATAATATGGGTCATATCTACTCCATTTATTATTAATTATTTTGATTTCATTAAATATTATGTACTTTTTAAGCTATCTTATCAAAATGTATGGATGAAGATGAAACGAGAGCACATCATTGGAAATTGGACTACTAATTAAAGGAAAAGAACCATGTTTGCTCAGTGGTTCTGGAGATTCCATTTCCAGTTTTGACGGAAGTTGAAATCTTTAAACTGGACTGTATTTTGGACAAGTTTCCAGTTGCAGAAGACTTATGACAAGGAAAACACCGCGCCGTGTTCCAACTCTCAGTTCTCTACCGTTTTTTTCTTTTTTTTATGTTTTAAGGAGGATTCCAATATTCTCTGTAATCTTACTTTGCCCATTCACCACAGGCTAATTATCTATGTGGGGAACTTATCAGACAGAATAAGGGGGAGGACCAGTACAGTAGAAGGTGAATATCACTGATAAAAACTTTCAGTTGAACTAGGACTCGAGCCTGCGCTATATCTCTCGCACAGGTTCAAAGTCCTAACGCTTTAGACCATGCGGCCACCGGCTCACCTAAGTGTAACACAGTTCATATGTACAATATCTACACAGTTCAGCCCAAAATTAAAATAATCAGTACCATCTGTTTAATATGTTTATGTAGTATGCATTCAGAAAAAAAGACATTAGCGAGAACGTACGCGTACAATGACAAGGGTCCGGCACTCTCACTTGTCGCACGCACTGCACAGCTTCTGGTCGTTTTCTCAACATGTTGTGAGTGGTCCAGTTGTGTTATATAAAGAAATGTATTGCTCAATCTCGCCTTAATATGCAATCTCATGCTGGGATACTGATCGTCAAACAAGTGTTAATAAGGTCAGGATAACATAAAATATATTCAAATTACTCTCCCAACTTAAATTCATTTATAAATTTAAATATTTGGATCTTATCCATTAATTCACTACCATTACTTTTTTTGTTTCCGTTAATTCACTACCGCTTGCTCTAAAAACTTTTCCCCAATCATTTTACGTCCACTGTGGTATTCCTTATCCACTAGGAATCCGATATCGCTAGCCTTATATTATCGCTTGCCAAGAACTTACACACGGAGAGTGCATTCGGTGTTAAGTCAAACATTGGATTTACAAGTTTGTGATCAACTTTAGTAGCCACCTAACCTAACCGTAATTGTGATAAAAAAGTAGTGGTTGTGAAGTAACGGAAAAAGTAGTTCATGTTATGTAGTGAATTAACGGAAAAGGTTCAAATATTTGTTGCGTACAGTGATAAACAAAGAATCACACAGAAAACAACACGACTTAAAATAAAATTCAGTAAAAAAGACTATTTATCACTTTTTGCTTCACAACAATCACTAAAGCAATTTTTTTTTATCTATGAAAGGACAGGCCAATGTCCTTCTTATCCTGGCAATTCCCCATAGACTATTAATCTGTGTGGGGAATTTATTCAGACAGAGTAGGAGTGAGAACCAGTTCAGTACAAGATACTTCCAGTACTTACTGATAAATACTTCCAGTCCAGGCAGGATTCAAACTTGCACTATCTCTAAACCTGGCTGCAGTTCTGAAGCTTTATACCGATCGGCCACCGGCTCAACCATGGCTTTCCATTTCTCGGTCATAGTTAAGGATAGTATCGCAACACCTAGTGTTATTTGATAGGTTAAGCACTATTATAGTGGACCATAATTGAATGTTTGTAAACCTAATTATTTTTAGATTTTACAGTTAGATTTGTGAAACGTAACTGTCCCACTAGAATGGACCTTTAATAATAATATAGTGTTCATTATAACTCATAATAATAGTAAACACTATCGTAAAATTTAAATAGAACATCATGTGTCAACCTGATTAAGGTAAGACTTATGTCTACTAAAGGACTAGTGACTTTCCAGTGACGGCCACATTTAACAATGGTTATTTTCATTCAGAAAATTGAGAACTTGAACCAAATTCTTATAAGGGAGGTAAAATATAATTTTTAGCATAAATCATTATCAATCTCGTTATATTTATTAATTATACTTAATTTGTTATCAACATAAAATGCTGCAAGAAACGGCAAGAAGTATGTATGCTTAAGTTGCTTGGACTCTAGTAAATTGTTGACTTTTTCTCATTAAAATTGTTTTACTGGCCACAAATACTGCGTCAAGTCACGTGTAAATCGATAGTATGATTTATGTGTTGATTTAGGATTGGTCACAGAGAATAAATAAACAGAGGTCGAATCCAATAGTGCGCTAAATGAATATCTAGTTGTATAAGTTATTTCTTCAGTATATCATGTTATGTTAGGGTCAGTGCCAAGTCATTCCCACCCTTATTCTCCTCAAATCCACAAGGATGAGTATGATAGTTACTACTACATGTGTATAAAAAAAATAAAAATTATATGTAATAACGACCACTAAAGGGACCCCTGTTTCAATATTATCTTTGGCTTAGTTTGGTCATTTATCTGACAGAGATAGACAAACACTTAACCTTCAAAACAAACATACATGTTAGGTGCAAAAAGATAAAAAGACTTAATTCCGTCTCACTCAAGCCTGGCCAACCTCTAAATCCCACCTTTTGACTTATACAAATTGGATTTATACTCGTGAGGGAGCAGGTTTTTCCTTTTGCCATTGAACAGATTTTGTAACCACTACAATGTTAAGCTATCTGTTTGGTTTTGTGACCTTGTCCTGATTTCAGAGATTATATAATTTTAAGGAACCTCGATAAAACACCTAATTGATCTGCAAGAAACGCTTTGTGGAGATTCTTACACATATTCTCTCCCAAAAAACCATTTGTTATGTGAATTATTCTTCCATACTTTCTATCTCTCAAAAATATATTTATATGCAATCTAAATTGCTTGGAAATAGTAGTATAGGTAAAGATCCCTGCTAAAAACAGCATTAAAAACCAACCCCTTCCCATTATACCAACCTCTAACTCAAGCTAAGAGGAACAGTATATGTCTAAACTCAAATTATTAAACGGTCTGCTGCAGCATAAATTTTCCCTGTCACTAAATGGCCGAAAACGAATTACTTTTGGTAAGTCCGTGAAAATATTATATTTTATACGAGTTTTTCACGGTGAGGTTTAAAAGTTTAAGTCCATTTGCATAATGTGATAAAGCATTTGTACGTATGTTATTTAAAACTGTAGTATAGAACCTACGGGAAAACTGTTCACCACATATTTTACGTTACCAACGACATAACAATGAATTTATTAAGAAGATCTTATTTCATTCCTTTTATCATCGGACTATATTCACCCTTAAAATCAGCCTTAGCTAAGTGGTTAAGGTGGTGGCTTGCTACGTAACCAGTCTGGGTTCGATTTTCGATATGACCATAACAGGTTTTACTACGTGGTTCGGAAGCCACATTGTCTTAATGTCCCCATCTTAGTGGTCCCCAGTTTAAGTGTAAGAGCCCAACTTCAACTGGTAATATAATATATTCTTTAACTTTTAACTTTAGGTGTTATCGTAACGTTCCAATGATCGCCCACTAACCAAGTAACTGACCAGTTGAATTTCAAGTGTCGAAAACAGTCTTAAGGCCCAACATTAAATCATTGGAATTAAACATTTCTGACTTAGAATTTAGTCGTACAGTCGGTAGTTGTGTTCTTTTCAATCATTCTAAGAAACTTACAACAATCATTATAGACAAAAGGGGATTGTGAAGCTTGTTTGGAACGTCCAAAATCAAGCTCGGGGATTATTTTTGAAACGCACAACCCGGATCACTAGGCTCCACAAAATTAGTGCCTTAAAGCACTTTGTAAAAGCAAGCCAGTCAAAGTGGGACAAGCAAAATTGGTAAATAAGACTGGGGCTCTCTCATCTTATTCTGGACACTGTCATTTATCATCTATAAGAGGAATTTACTATTAACAGTTTATAGAAACCTCATTAATATCTTTGATTAAATATTGATAATTGTTGTATCACTTGCAGATATGTGTTATTATCCTTGGCATTTGTTCCAGGATATATGAAAACGTTATCCTGTCACATCCATTTTGGATGAGATATTGACGGTGTTAATCGTGACAAAGTGATAGTGAAAGTTTCATCTCAGTGGATCAGTCACTTCTTGCTTACATTCTGCTCATATCGGTAAGTAGTTGTACCCATTATATTTCATTACTCTTGTTGCATGCAAGCAAGTTTTTAAAGAGGAGCTCCTGAGATGAAAAACAACTGTGCATGGTTTAATAAACTCGTGAAAACGATATGCATGATTATCGCAATTTTGCTGTCCATAACGGTTATTGCCAAGCTCTGTAATCGCGGACTATTAAGGCCAATTACAACGGCCTAATAACGTTGCTCGCTCGCCACTTATCAGCTATGGCCACTTAGTATTCAGCTATATATGATTAATCAACACCTTCTTCTGTAGAATATTTTTTAAGGGTTACGTAATAGCGTGGTCTCCGTTATGTTGTAATATTTTTTTAGATTTCCCTTTCATATTTTATCACCGTGACATTGTGTGTGTGTGTGTGTGTGTGTGTGTGTGTGTGTGTGTGTGTGTGTGGGCGCACGCTTGCGCGCGCGCGTGTGTTTGTGTTTCTGGAAGTTTAGAGATTTCTTAGATAAAATATTGTTGAGGTTTTATGTAACACACAATAAAAGAACAAACCAATAAAGCGTGTAATTGTAGTAGTAAAATTTCACTATATGTGGGAAAAATTTATTTGTTATGACAGTGCCTGACAGTTATCGTTTACTTTCATTACTGAACGCTCAAACGTTTGTCAATGGCATGCTAATAAATTATCACAGAAATGTGTATGTTTTATAAGTTAATTCTACTGAAAGTTCTATCAATTTAAAAGACTCTATTGTTTTAATTTTTAAGAGGTGAATAAAAATTACATTAATTAATATTTTAAAATTTAGTTCCTGTTTTGATTCTCTAATTGGTTTCATATGATAATATTACAGCGATTCTTGTGAATGGTGAGTACGATTTCTTTCGATTTATCGTGTAGGGTGAGTGGGAGGGTCATTTGAGAATATAGTGTAATATGGTTGGGAGAGCATAAGGGAATTCTTATGTAAGGTGGGAGGAGCTGTCGGTAGTCATGTCTGAGTAGCTGAAAGGGTATGTTGGGAGTCTTATGTAGGGTGGGTGGATTGAAGGCCTGTCGAGAGTCTTGTATACAGTGATTGGGAGAGCATGTCGTGGTTGTCGGTAGTCATGTCTAGAGCAGGTGAAAGCGTACCTCGAGAATCATATGTAGGGTGGATGGGAAGGTCTGCTGAGAGTCTTGTTTATGATGGCTAAGAGAGCATTTCGAGATTCTTAAGTAGGGTTGGTGAGAGAGCATGTTGAGATTCTTATTTTAGGTGGAAGGAGTTGTCGGTAGTCATGTCTAGAATAGATGAAAGGGTTCATTGATAGTCATATGTAGGGTGGTTGGGAGGGCCTTTCGAGAGTTTTATGTAAGGTAGGTGGGAGAGCTTGTCGAACTTGTTATGTAAGTTGGGAGGGGCAGTCGATAGTCATGTCTAGAGTAGGTGAAAGGGTCTGTCGATAATCGTATGTAGGGTGGGTGGGAAGGCCTGTCAATCGTCTTATGTATGGTGGGTACGAAGGCCTGTCGATAGTCTTATGTTGTGTGAGTATTAGAGTAAATAGTTGGGTGGTTAAGTTCACCTGCCAAGTGTTTCGTATGTGGTGGGAGCGAGTACTTGTAGAGTGTCTAGTATACGTTAGGAGGGAGGCCCGTTTGTAATCTTGAGTGTGGGTGGGAGGGTTTGTCGAGAGTGTTTTGTAGTATGGATAGTAAAGCATGTAGTTATGTCTGAGTTGGGTACGTGTGAGGTCCTTGTGTAGACTGGTAGGGTGATTATGTACAAATTCGCAAGTATAATAATAAATGGAAGGCCCATCTAGTATCGTTTATGGTAGGTGCGAGGGTTTGTTGAGTGTTTTGTGTGGTGTGATGGTTAGGGGAGGTTGGAGGGTCTACCAGTCTTGTATAGGGTGGATAGGAGGTCCTGTAGAGAGTCTTGGGTAGAGTAGGTAGGGCCTGTTCAGAGTCGTGTGTTAGATAATATATTTACTTTTATTGCGATTGTTAAATAACTTTAGGGGAATACCTTTATGTTTACCAGTTGTAGGCTATTTGTTGCCTTTTGTACCTATAATTTTGATTTATTACAGATTTATTTTAAAATAAACGCAATTTAATAATATCCATACTACCAGTATTTGTCATAGGAGTACTTTGCTATATCAAATCACTGTATCAAATTCTCTGCTGAAGGTTTCCTAATTACAGAGTCAATCACTTGAGATCAGTTGCAATGTACAAGCAAACTAACAGCAGTCTATTTCAGTCAGACCCAGTAGTGTGGAGGAATCTGGGGCATCAGGTCTGACTGTCTACCACCCAGGCGTTGTGTTTAGTTAGCAAGTCAGGTGTCTCGACGAGCTGTCCTCTCAGACTAAAGGCGTTGCTCTTTCAGAAGTCACAACATCGTGTCTCAAATCTCTGTTTGGTCTACTGAAAACCATAACTCCCCGATTAATTGTTAGCGAGTTCCTAATCGCTATAAGCATTCATCGTAACATTCCGTGAAGAGTTGCCAAAGAATAACAAGTGTTCCTATGGCAAACTTTTACTATTTGTATTTTTTTCAATTATTCTTAACGTTTCGATTTCCATAATGTTTGATTTTCGCGACAGTCCTCGACTAGTGAAGGTTCGTCAATTCCTTATTTGGGTCATTTTGTTTAAATGTTCATCAAAACACAAACCATTGTCAAGAAACTGATCATAAAGCGTGCTCTGTATTTTTAACTGTTACGGAAAAACCGTCCTCAAAAATGTTTAAAAACTAGATTAAGCTTTTCCTAAAACATTACCTGTGGACAATGCAGCCGGGTTTAGAAAGCATGGGTCTACACCCTATTATGTTTATACATACAAAATTACTTAAAATACTCAATAATGCTAAAAAAATGTATGTTTACACAATATTTTTATATGTAATATTGACATCAAGAGGCTTCATTGTTCATTCATTGACAAAATATGATCATCACCAAATAAAGTTGCAATGGACAAAACATTCATATATGTTTTTTTGTCAATATGCCTGAGAAATCCTATTTACTTGTTAAATGTTTTCAGTATATTACAAAACGTCTTCACTCATATTCTCAGAGCAGCAAATGGATGTAACAAAAATACGAAATATTTACGGTTTGTAAGGTCCTAAAATAGCAACTCAAAGATTCACATTGACGAGTTATTTCTATATATTTTATTTATTTACTTTTTTCAAAGCATTGTCAGTTAGGTGTTTAGTGTTTTAGTGTTAACTATTCTCTATAATTAGTTGGTGTCACAGGTATAGCTAAGAATGTCAAAAATATGTGGTTATCGGTATATAGAATTACCTAGGCCGATTAGAGAAGTGAAGTTTGGCTTTTACAGTCGTGACTTAATATACTTGAGTTTGAACACATCTCTCAATTTATGAATTTCATTATTTTACTCTGCACTAAATGAACACGAAGTGGTTTTTTTTTTTTTTTTTTTTTTCTTAATCTTTAGTAAATTTGATGCACAAATATGGTCTTAGCAAGTGCGAAGACTAATAAATATATTCAAACAACTGTACGTCAATAACTTTAAGCTAACGTTAAAACCAGAAAATAAAAATATAATTTATTCTACTAGATTTCAAAAATTTTACTTACAAGCATAAACAAATTTTAATTAATATAACGTTTCGCATGATTTATAGTAAACGTTAAACTACATGATATTATAAAATTAAAACGAGATATTTGTCTGGTGGAGATTCTATGCTTACTGTAAAATTGTTAATGCATTACTGATGTGCCATTGTTTATTATATGTTCGATGTACTTCAAATATGGAACAATATATTTCTTTATAATTTATACAAATACATTTACTTCTTAAATATTTTAGTGAATATTATTTTTATTTTCGTATTAGCTAAGAATAATCAATATGATGTATCATTCCTCTCGTATAATACTGGGAAGATGGTTAATGTTTTGAACGCGTAGGCCTAATATATCATGTTCGATCCCTAACTGAGTTAACGGTATTTTCTCTCGTTGAACAAATGTTTAACGCACATACCTTCAAACCATGTAATCTGACGAGGGAAGTCAAATAAAGGGTATGTTTAGAAAGAAAGACAGTGAAAATAAAAGTAAGGCTCGTTTAGAATCGAAATGTTTTATTTATATAAGCTTATAGTTTTTGCTAAAAAAATATACAAAATATCTTTTCTCAAGCGAGCAATAAGTCTACATTGATGTAAATATTTGTAAAATATACTAAATAAAAGAAGTCTAGAGATCATTTGTAACTGAAAGCCTCTTTTCCAACACGAGCGGTCGGCGCAAAATAATCGAGCGTGCCTTTATCAACATGTTTGGTTCATAAAGATGTCGGAAGGGGTAGAGACTCGTAAAAATGAACGAGTCGCAGGAGTGTGCAGACAGAAACACTCGTAATTTGCGGCGACTTGGCTCAACTTCTGTGGGCCTGTTATTCGATAGGCAGCCTGTTTTCTCTCTCACAGTGACCGACTCCGGGACATCCTCACTAACTTGTCACTGAATTGTTAGACTCTGTCAATTATCCCAACAGTTGGTGATAGGCTTATTGTTTCACTACCTCAAGATAAAAGAAACTGGTTCTAAACCTAGCTCGTTGAAAAAATAGTCCGACCTAAAATAGTTTACATCATTTCATAGTTTAAGACACTTTCATATTTCGAACCGTTATATAACTAACTAAATGCCATTTAATTTTTGTTGTTGTAGTTTTTAAGAATAAAACTCATAAAACTTTGCAAATTTTAGTTTGAGTCACATTGTTCATATACTATTTACATCAATCACCAATTTAAATGATCCTGCAGAACGTACATTAACTTTATTCAGCTACTGAAGTACTAAACCAATTAATTACCCATATTTACCATTAAAAAACGTAGTGCATTTAGGAAATTAAAATATGTTTTTACCTACTACACTATGATGTTCACTCATGAAGATGATCTACGAACTACTACGCTATGGTGTTCCGTTATGGGGATGTGCTTTGATCTACTACGCTATGGCATTACCTCATGAAGATGAGCCCTGACCTATTACGCTATGGTGTTCTCTCATAAGTTTGTACTACGATCTACTACGCTATGGTGTTACGTTATGAGGATGTGCTTTGATCTACTACGCTATGGTGTTACCTCATGAAGATGAGCCCTGACCTATTACGCTATGGTGTTCTCTCATGAAGATGTACTACGAACTACTACGCTATGGTGTTCCGTTATGAGGATGTGCTTTGATCTACTAAGCTATAGTATTTCCTCATGAAGATGAGTCCTTACCTATTACATTATGGTGTTCTCTCATGAGATGTACTACGGACTACTACGCTATGGTGTTCCGTTATGAGAATGTGCTTTGATCTACTAAGCTATAGTATTTCCTCATGAAGATGAGTCCTTACCTATTACATTATGGTGTTCTCTCATGAGATGTACTACGGACTACTACGCTATGGTGTTCCGTTATGAGAATGTGCTTTGATCTACTAAGCTATAGTATTTCCTCATGAAGATGAGTCCTTACCTATTACATTATGGTGTTCTCTCATGAGATGTACTACGGACTACTACGCTATGGTGTTCCGTTATGAGAATGTGCTTTGATCTACTAAGCTATAGTATTTCCTCATGAAGATGAGTCCTTACCTATTACAATGAATATGATCCCTGACCTTCTACGCCATAGTGGTGCCTCATAACGATGAATTTTGGCCCTCTCCACTATGATGTTCCCTCATGAAGATGAACTTTGATCTATTACCCTATCGTGTTCCCTCATGAAGACGAGCTTTGACCTAATACACTATAGTACTTTCTCGTAAAGATGAACTTTGACCGAATACGCTATGGTTTAACTTTCCTCATGAAGATGGGTCTTTTCCTACTTCACCATTGCATTCCCTCATAAAGATGTGCTTTAACCTACTCCACTAAAGCATTTCCTCATATGTATCATTAAATATTGGAGCTTACTCTAAAACCTAGTACATTAAACAAAATAAAAAATGGTTTATTTTGTGAGGCACACTATTTCATAAGTATACAAAACTATTGAGATTTTAGGGAACAATTTAAATTCTAGAGAAAACAATTAAACGTATGCTTGCTTATACAATACACTATAAAGAACATTTTAAGGGGTATCGACCTAGGAAGATTCCTCTCAAATACGTGGTGAGTATCTTGCTATAAAGTGCAACTTAATGACAAACCGAGGTCGAAGGTTCCCATCATTATAGTTTGGAATGACGTGCTAGAGCGCAGCGAATAGGCAAGTTGGTATGTGAATCCTCCGTGATATTTCACCTGGACTAAACGAAGAGAATGTTTAGTGTATATATAGTTAAAGTTCAAACGCTATGTACTTTGCACCTGCCTGGTGTTTTCAATATACTCATAAGTTTTGTTATCGTTTACAGCCCAAATAAAGACGAGTTAAAAAAATCATACTACAAAACATTTAAGTACACTAAGGTAGTTAGTAATAAATATTAAAACTTAAAGCTAACCATAAACAGGTTGAATAAATAAGGTTCGAATATTTAATAAAAATAAAACTTTATTTTCGTATTGTTTGGAGCCCATGTTTAGCATCAAGAAGTAAAATGTTATTTAATTGTATTTAAATTTATTTGAATGAGAAATGTATCGAGATAACCCATACATTATAGGAAATGAACAAATATGAGTACTTTATTTCGTTATAATTGTCAAAACACAACATTAAAATACTAAACTCTCGTGTCTTTTTTAGAGAAAGTTACAACCACAAAATGTCAGCGAGGCATGTGGGGAAGTTAACCCACCTCTTCCAAACTCAGAGGGGTAGGGGGTGTTTGCCCACATAAACTCCAGTACAAACGACCGGTCGAAAACCACCCAAACTAATTAAACTGGGGCCGTGAATCCCGTTACTCAGAAGTCACCCTGCTCGTCCGTAAATACAGGAACAACACCACAACAATCTCTCTTCCAACACCTGTACCCTTGAGTTCCCCAGTTGGAAGTAAACTGCAACCGTGAATTCCGTTACTCAAAAGTCACCCGCTCCTCCATAAATACAGGAACAACACCACAACGATCTCTCTTCCAACATCTGTACCCCTGAGTCCCCAGATGGAAGTAAACTACAGCCGTGAATCTCGTTACTCAGAAGTCAACCCACTCCTCCATAAACACAGAAACAACACCACAACAATCTCTCTTCCAACACATGTACCCTTGAGTTCCCCAGATGGAAGTAAACTGCAACCGTGAATCTCGTTACTCAGAAGTCACCCCGCTCCTCCGTAAATACAGGAACAACACCACAACAATCTCTCTTCCAATACATGTACCCTTGAGTTCCCCAGATGGAAGTAAACTGCAACCGTGAATCTCGTTACTCAGAAGTCACCCTGCTCGTCCGTAAATACAGGAACAACACCACAACAATCTCTCTTCCAACACATGTGCCCTTGAGTTCCCCAGATTGAAATAAACTGCAGCCGTGAATTCCGTTACTCAGAAGTCAACCCACTCCTCCATAAACACAGAAACAACACCACAACAATCTCTCTTCCAACACATGTACACTTTAGTTCCACAAATGGATGTAAACTTGGGCCGTGAATCCCGTTTCTAGAAGTCAACCTGCTCTTCCATACCATAAATACGGGAACAACACCACAACAATCTCTCTTCAAACACATGGACCCTTGAGTTCCACAAATGGATGTAAACTGGAGCCATGAATCACTTTACTAGAAGTCACCCTGCTCGTCCATAAATAAAGCAACAACACCACAACACTCTCTTCCAACGACTTCCCCCGTTAGTTCTACATATGATTGTGAACTGGGGCTGTGAATCCAGTAACTCAGAACACATCCTGCTCCTTCACTAAAACAGAAACAACGTGACAGTCCCTCTTTGAACACCTATGTTATTAGTATGACTTCCACAATTCTATTCAAGCTGAGGCCATGATTTTAAGTATCAAAATTAAATTAAGTTTTAAGGGTGTGATTCAATTTACAACTTTCATTCACAGCCATTTTATTTCAATGCTTTAGTTTATAGTAATATAACCCATTCATAATAGCGTAATAAAATAAACTTTCCTTGCAAGTGCACCTAAAGTCCTTAGCAGTTTTTTATACAATTATAACAAACATTTGGTATACGATTGTTATTCTGAATCCAAAATTATTTTAAGTAACCATAATTTATCTAGCAAGACAACACTATACAAACTTATCATTACTGCTATACAAACCCCTACTTCTACTTAACCTGACAAACACTTTAAACTTCTTTTTAAAAATACAAAATTTAATCTCCTAATCATAACTGTAAAATGTTTTTCAATAAACTTTGTAAAAGACATTTTACATAACACGAAACATATGAAAAGATAGGTCCACTATCCGTAGCTATGAGTGGAGATAAGTGGAGATAGTGCTAGTAGAACAGATGACATCCTTGGAACCTATAATTTCCTCTCTGCACGACAGTACCACTTCCCCCGGAAAATGTACTAACCAATACCGTAGGCATTAACAGACGACCAAGCCATTCATTCTAGCAGAAGTGATATCGATGTTGGCATGGAGATAGGTGGTATAATAAATTAATCTGTGGAGAGAACGGAGAGAATATAAATGTGAACAATAATTTTACCACACAAATTTATAAAAATTGTGATTAAGCTACTGATGAAATTTAAGTATGCCAACTAAAGGTTTAAATATACTCTCATTTTAAAGTATCAGAGAAGATCATTTAATATGTTTTCCCCTATTATTACGACTCAACTAAAAATATATCCAATGGGGTTAACAGCAATAATTAATTGGTTTCATCTCTTAAGAGATTTTCGAACCTGAAACAGGACCTCACTTTGTTCCAGCCGAAATTTTACAAATATAAAAGAGGGAAGGAGAAAAAGAAAGGGAACAAGGGTGAGAGAGAGGGGGGGAAGAAGGGAAGGTAGAAATTATAGGGGTTAAAGAGAGAGAGTAAAGGATAAAGAAGGGTTGGAAGTGGAGGAGGAAAGGAGAAAGATACAGATGGCTATGAAAAGGTTATATCTGACGGTTTGTGTACAGTATTTATTTATTTATTATTATTATTATTATTATTATTATTTTTTTTTTTTTTTTTTTTGCTTTAGCGAAAATGTGAGTCAATTTCGCAATACTGTAATCAGTTTTGTCAGGTATTTAGTGAAAATACTCTTTAATTTCTTTAGCTTGAAGCTCATGTTAAATAAATGCTACTCATGCATTATTTAGTAACATTTTCTTAAGATTCTCGAAGAGCCTTTAGTTTTAGGATGACCAGAGATTGAATTAGACATGAAGATCACACAAGGGAAAAGGGGCATTACACTATTAGGTGACACTTAATGAATCTTAATGTATATCGGCCTCTAAAAAAAACCCTTGATACTTACCGTCATTTAAAAAACTGTTGCTTCAAGCCCCCAAAATAACTTGAACAAATTATTTCAGTTGTATGAGGACTTATCAAAACCATAATTTTCTAGTCGTTATTTTTTTCTATAAACTACAAACCTCATGTCAATGTTATGTTTTGTGTTGTTACATAGATGTAAATTTAGAAGTTTTTACTAGGCTTTTTAATGGCTATCTCTACTGATGTTGAACAATAAAATACAAATAGAACCTCAAACTTTTGGAACAGTAAAAACTATATAATTCAAAAAGAGCATTTATGAATTTCAAATGATTACTGGCCTTAAATACACATTCTGGAGGTAATAAAAAAGAATTCTTTTAAATCATTCTTGAGAAACCAAAGAAAATCAATTAGTTTGAAGGGTGGAAATAAAACTTTCTTCGACAACTTGGAAAAGTTACTTGATATTTTAAGTTCTTTCTAGAACCCTTTCCGGCTCAGTAAACCAACGATTTTATCAAACTTCGTTGAAAACATTCACGTTACTGTGTTGGTTAAAATTGTATTAAAAGGTACGATTTATTTTAATGTTAACACCAGTCTGATTGGAAATGATATTTTATAATGTCAATAGTTCATATACGCTAGCAGTGACATATGATAAAGACAAATAGAACAGGGAGAATATATCGGAAGACCGGGCTTTTTCCGTTCTGGGCATTGTTTCATTGATTAATAAAAAGTCAGTCAGAGTAACAAATATGCCTTGTATATTGCCCACTCTTTTATAAACATGAGTTGATGTACAATTCTTCCCTTTAGCAACATGTTGAGTTCACATACCATTTTCCTTAAATTATTGCATGTAAATGCTGCTAAATAAGGAAAATAGAGCTTCCTTAATTGGTCATACTTGATTATCATAAAGTATACCAAAAACACTTGTTATGGCACTTAATTGCTTTTAACCATTATATTATTAATCCTCTTCAACCTTCTTTTCACATTATATTAAGCGTAATTTATGTTGTAACTTAGAAGTTCATATTATTTCACCTGAATTTCCAATTTACTTAATTTTATAATACATGCTTTTTAAACCTGTTAGTTGAAAAATGAAGTAATCAACATTTAAGGTAAAGAAAATAAACTTTTAAATAGCGAAACAATCAACTAAGGTCTTAAAACTCATCTTATTTTACTTTTATAAGACACTTCAACAGTTAATATTTACAAATATGAAATATACTAGGGACACCCCTGCACGACTCGCGTGCGAACCCCGACTATTGTTATTTCGTAATAATTTCATATTAAGAATACATTTTTTAAAATTTTTGATTGATACAACATACTTATGAAATCAATCATACAAGTTTTCACAAAAATATAGTATTTTACAATATAGAATTAAATGAACAGTACATACTTTATTGAAATGAAAGCAATTAATTTCAGGACGCAAAAATGAAATGAAATGAAAAATGCCTTTTTATTAAAGGGGCGAAGTTAGGACTGTAAAGTATTCTCTAACACAACCCCAAAAATTATGAATAAGAGCTTGCTTTGAATTGAAATATTGAAAGATATTTAAGTTCATTTTAACTTTTGTCAAATTGGTTTAACTTTCTATTTTACATAATCGCTTTTCGTTCATTTTATATTTTTAACGAATATAACTAGCGTATTTACTGTTATTATAGATTTCGAAACTATAACAATAAAATAGATTTTTAAATATTTATACACCAGTGTTTGCAGTTGTTTTAATAGTAATCAGCGTACAAATGAGACGTCTTAAGTATTTTTGTATCCAATATCACGGACGTGTAAGGGTAGTTTATGTTCCTACTAAAGTACTTAAGTCAGAAAACCAATTACCTAGTCCACAACTCCAAATTTGTCAACGTAGAACAGTGCGGGGAAGTTGGTTCACTTATCTTCTTAACGTGGACAAGAACTAATTAAATTAAAAATTTAACTACAGAACTAATTAAACTGGATTCATAAATTTCACACTTTAGAAATCAACCAATCTTTATCTTTTTGGGGGGAATGTGAGACAAAATTAAAAAACCTCACTTTTCTACCTCTTTTTGTTTTATATAGTAGTGAAATTATGCATTTCACAATCATTTTAGTCAGTTTCTTTTCTTAAATAGTAAAATTAATAATTTAAGTGAAGGAAAGACTGATCAATTCAAGTTTTAAATTTAACTGACTGCCCACTAATCTACTGCCCTTATTTTGAAAAGAAATGACTGAATTTACTAAAAAGGGTTAATTCCTATTTTCTGCAAGCAAACAAACTATGTCTTGCTTCTACCTATAAACTGAGAATTCAAACTTTTGAAGATATGAGTCTAAAAGTAGGAATTCAATAATGATTTTAAAAGGATAAAAGTGGGGGTGTTATAAATTTTATGAATACTTTAAAATTAATACTTCGAGCAAACGTCGCATATGATAAAAAGTTATTTATTAGATTTTCGCGAAATTGTAGTGTGCAGAAAACATTTGAATAGCTGATAGTGGTTGTCTTGTAATGTAGGACTGTCAGCACAAGTATCAGAAGTAACTGCAGCCCACTAAACCAGTCCCGGTACTTGAAGAGAAACTCTAGAAATCACTCACGTGAAAACTCTTAGAGCCAATACGTATTTCCTGCAAGCAAATAAACTAAAACTTGCTTCTATCTGAAGACAAAGAAGTGTAATTTTCTGAAGATGTTTAAGAGGTCTAGAAGAATTAAAGTTAGAAATAAAGGAACTACGAAAATTGAATCAACAATACTGTAGGACTTATATATTCGTTCTCAATAATCACATCGCTCGCTAAGGAAATCATCAACATTAAAAACAATAAATTAAACATGTATTTCATTCACAAAACAAGACAAATTCAATAATTGCAAGTGTCGAACTCTAGTACTAAGATCGGATCTCTGATAATGACCTCACTTAGTTCAAGTATGCAAACGCCGGAAGCCAAGGTAAGTCGGAAGTGCATAATTTGTGGACTGCATCTGTAATTGGTTGGCCTGGGGAGGGTATTTTGCTGATTGGAGATTGCTATAGTAACTATATATTACAGCACTACTGTACAAATTCATGATATACGAACTTGCAATATACTGTTAACTAATGTATGGATGTACAAAAGGGATGTATGCGATAGTTAGGTATCATCTTAAGGCCACTTATGTTTACTTAACTAATGAAAAATACGATAAAATGAGATAAATACTTTTATTTTATGCTTATAGGTAGTGTTTAGTCGTATTCATGATTAGAATTTACTAGAGTAAATAGTAGATTCTATTTTATTCTTTATATTACTAAAGTAAACGGATTTTTATTTTATTTCAATGCATGTAACATTATTTATCTTTGCTTTGGGGGGTACGTCCTGTGGAGTAAATCTGAAAAATCGTAAATGTAAGCACAGATCTAGTTGTACCTAATTTTAAAGATCATTGTTAGAGAATCACATTAACGCAACCCTTCTTCAGTTGCGGTTGCGGTAATGTGTTCCTCTAACAATGATCTTTAAAATTAGGTACAACTCGATCTGTGCTTACATTTACGATTTTTCAGATTTCCTCCACAGGACGTCCCCCCAAAGCGAAAAAGGACAATTAAGAAGGCCAAAACGTTAGTAACCACAGTGATGACGTAATCCTAGAGTTTCATTGTTCTGTGTTTATTACTATTGTATAGTAAACTTCTAAGGGGGTTCCAGATTTTTTGAACACCCGGTATATACAAACAAAAATAGAACAGGATCATAATTAAATTTTTAATAATCAAGACTTTTTTGTGGATATTCAAAGCTTAAAATGCTTGTATCCAACTATTTAAAAATATCAAGTTTATGATGCAATCTTTTACGTAAGTTTTTACAGTAAACAAAAAACAATAAAACACGTAAGGCGATGTCCTGTGGAGATTCTGATCTGTATCATTAATAGACTAGACCAGTCGACATCTACCAAAAAACGCTAATTTAATCCTGAACATTCTCCTCGCACAAGATCATTAAGTTGAATGAAGACATTCAGTGGGTGGTCTTGGTGGTCAAGGGAGACGCCCTTGTAACTTGTTCTATAAACAGTATCCATACTCACAAAGTAATTAACAAATATATGTGATATGGAAAAATATTTTAGCATGATTCCTTTGCCATTCAGAACCACGGGTATATATGTATTCCGAACGACCTTGAGGTTTGTTTTCTTGGTCCTGGCTGGCCTCACTGTAGTTCAGTGTACCAGGACGATCCTGTTTATATCCTTGCAGACCGCAAATATTGGCTCAACCAGTCCAATCGTCTGATCTAACCTGTTCCATTTTACAGTCACATAATTCGATATATTACTATCGGTCTATTCGATCATTGAAGCAACTGAATATTCTTACGTCTATTATCAAACATTTTTTCTGAACATAGAAATCAAACTGTTGAAAAGCTTTGCTTCTCCTTTCCTTTGATACAGATTTAGAAGAAAGTGTGTTTAATAGGGTTTGGATCTATTCAAAAACAAATAAGTGTTTGTGTGAAGGAATGTTTGTTATCCCTTTGATGCTGTGTGAGGTTTTTGGAAATTACATATTTTTTATAGCTTCGAAATTTCAATCCCAAAAACTCTGACATTCTTCAAAAATAAGCTTACAGCCAGAACTTGAAGAATAGTCATAAATATTATGGTTATTAAGAAACCATTTGTTAGTTTCTATGAATTAAACTCGTAATTTTATTTCAAAATTTCTTGTTTATCTACACTGTAGATAAATTTTAAACTACAATATAATTGTTTATAGAGTTTGAATAAGTTAATGAATGCCATTCATTTTAATATGTTTATTATTTATTTTTGTATTAAGAATAACCACAGTACAGAGCCAATAATTTTTCTATATAGTGCCATAGTTAGCTAATGGTTCTTGAGTTATCTCTGGAGCTGTGCTTGCCTTTATAGATATCACATTTGGAATAGCGTCCAGTATATAATTTCCTGCAGTTAATTTGTTTTATAAGCACGTAGAGAACAAGAACCGGAGTAGTTCATCCCTCGTTCGTAGGAACGCAGGTCAGGCACATTCGCCGTGCTTTGCATTGTCTTTGAGTGCCAACGGCAGCCGGGCCGAATGTACTTGGACTTCGTTACTCGATTACAATGGAATATGGATCGTGCCAGACTGTCTACCGAGTGGCTTAACGGGAAATCCCTTTTGAAAGAAGCTCATAATTCTAATTGACAAAGAATCTGTTTAAATACTGAACTTGAAGATCCATTATTACAAACAGACGCTCTGTTATTTGTTTTTTTCTTTTAAGTTGGTTGTTCTATAGAACATGTTAGTAAATTGACAATTTTATTTAAATTACATTGTAAATATATTTTTGCACAACTCTTAACTTCTCAGATCACGCACATCAGGAAAAGATTTGCAAGGTATGTTCGTATACAACCGTAGCATTTACATATGTAATACCTTCAGTAGAGCTTATTTTAAATTTTCTTACTGATTAACTATCATAATGGTTTTTCTGGAACACCGTTAGCAATTAACTATTTATTCAACAGAATTTTCGTTAAGTGTCAGATGGTTTTGATTGGAACAGTTTCAAAATTCAAGTTGACTCAATAAGACCAGAGCTTACTTAGACAATCTACACGATTTAAGGTGAAAGGCCACATCTCCATTAACTCCATCCAACAACCCCACATTTCTTTATACGTATATCCGTAGGTCTTAGCGATCCATCCTTATCTAACTAGAAACAAATAATGTTAAGACTAGTATTATCTGAATCTGGGATTATTTTAAGAAGAACACGATCCTGGTTTCTGGAAGTTGAGTCGATGTGAAAAGAATCCCTAAAAGTGATTTCTTATGGTAATTTGTTCTCATCAACAAACCTATTTCTTCATCTGCTTTTAAATTTCCACCATCAAATGCCTCTAAGATCTAGAGATACCATTTTCAAATTGAATATCAATTTCAAATACCAATTTTAAATATACAATTTAATGAAATCCAAACTCGTGGGTTTAGATTTATGAGCATAATTATATTCGTTTGTTTACTAAACATTGCCTTTAGAGATATATTACAAATTATAATGATAAATAACTTAACAGCCTAACGGTATAAATACCTAAGTATTGACTATCGATAACGAAGGCAGTTGCTTTAAGCTACTTACAGCCATTAAAAATATCTCATATTTTGAAATGTTTGATGTGTTAATGAAACAGAAGCTATTTTAAGATGATACATAACTATATCACATACATCTCTCTTGTACATCCCTACATTAGTTAGTTATGTACACTATATTCGGCCTTCAAGCTTGTATATCATGAATTTGTACAGTAGTGCTGTAATATATAGTTACTATAGCAATCTCCAATCAGCAAAATACCCTCTCCAGGCCAACCAATTACAGGTGCAGTCCACAAATTATGCACCTCCGACTGACCTGGGCTTCCGGCGTTTGCATACTCCATCTAAGTGAGGTCATTATCAGAGATCCGATCTTAGTACTAAAGTTCGACACTTGCAATTATTGAATGTGTCTTGTTTTGTGAATGCAACACGTGTTTAATTTATTGCTTTTAATTTTCATTATTTCCTTGGCAAGCAATTTGATTAATGAGAAGAAATATTTTAGCTCAACAGTATTATTGAATCAGTTTTCGTGGTTCCTTAATATCAAATTTTATTAGACTTTAATCCTTTTAGACCCTTAACATCTTCGGAAGATTACACTTTTTCGTCTTCAGATAGAAGCAAGTTTTAGTTTGTTTGCTTGCAGGAAATATGATTTAACCCAAAGAGTTTGCACGTGAGTAATTGCTAGAGTTTCTCTTCAAGTCATAGGGAGTGGTTAAGTCGGCTGCAGTTACATCTGATATTCGTGCTGACAGTTTTAAATTATAAGACAGCTATTACCAGGTATTCAAATGTGTTCTGCCCACTAAATATCTGCGAAAAATGTATCAAATAGTTCTTTAGCACATTCGACGTTTACTAAAATAATTCATTATGAAGTACTCACTAACGTAAAATATTTTATTTTAATTTTAAACCAATGATTTCTAAACTTTTGACTTTAGCTACCAACGTTTTACACCCGAAAGAATTAAAAAAAAATGAAATTAAAGAAAATACGTGTTCTAGACAAAACATTGTTACATAAGTAATAACGGGTGTGCGTAATGATAAAATTTGTATTACTCTATGTTGTATGTAACGTTATTAATGTTATTTATTTGTTTGAAACAAGTATGCAAAAAATAAACATGCAAACTGAAGAAAATATTAGTTTTATGACCAACTTAATAAATGGTTATGTTTTTCAAAATATACGAACATGTGTGCATTGTTAAGTTTTACATTCAATATTTTCCACAAAATAAAAAAAGTTGGGTGGTGTTAAAATACTAGATTAATAGGTCGTTTTTACTATTTAAAAATACTAAATCTGTTAAGGTCAAAATACAAATATATAGACATATTATTATTGCCAAATTGATAAAATTTAAAACTGTCAACTCCAGCTGATATTGTGGCAGTTGTTGCCACCAAGCCGATCGGATACTGTAATACTCTGATCATACTCTCTGCTCTGGAGTTGTGAAGTCCTTCGATCAATCTTAATTAACAGCTTGAGAGCCCTCTTCTGGCAGACGCGTGCTATTTGTTGATGTGGTACTCTGTACGAGCCTGTCTAATATCTTATCTCACTTACACAAAGTAAACTCGGCCTCCGCTTTGTTTCTCGAAGCCCAAACACTCCGATGCTGGAATGCTCTTTGTCTTAGGGTCCTCCTTCCTCTCAGAGGCTGTTGCCCTTCAGGCTCCTCGTTCTTATCATCAACCTGTCTTTTGATAAGGCTGGTGCAAGAGATAAAAGGTTATTTCACCCTATAATTGCTCATTTTGTTCACAATCTGCTAGTCTTGTTTTCACTTTGATCACGTCTTAAGTCTGAATTTACTTTATCACAGTAGCCTACTTTTAGAAGATATTTCGAAATTTGGTTCAAGCCCCAAAAACTGTATCATCCCATTTATTTCACCGTGTTGTTAGTACTAGATATGTATACATCACTGTGGAACACACTACTCCTATTATTTATCCCACATTAGTGAATTTTATCTTTGTCGTTTGATTTATCTCAAATGACTCCCTAATAAAGTAATTATAGTATATCTGATGGTTGCTACACCACTATCAGAACTTTGCCTGATTTCTTCACTCTGATACTAAGAAGAAATTTTTGACGTCATTTTTATTCATAATTTCAGTTGCACCTAGACTACTCATTTTAAAATTGAGTATAAACTTCTCCGAATTTTTAAATTATATCATAAATAGTTTGTGCGTAAAATATTTTCATTGCATTATAAACTAATTCACATAATCTGCAATATATTCAATGAGACTAAACCCCTTTATAAAACCATGAATGTCACTTAAAGGTTTTTATAATAAACTGATGATCAGTTATACAGATTAGTTGACATGTCATAAACTTAAGATCAAGGTTAGTAATAACCAAATTATATTAAGCATTGCTTCGTACGTAGTCTAAGTGAAATCTTAAAGTGGAACCACAACCAAGAACCTCAAGTTCAGTAACCTAAAGTGCAACAAACATCACGTCTTGAGTGCGTAGTAAGCACAGCTGAGCGGACCACGTGGGAGAGAACAGGAGGGACCCAAAGATGGACCCTTGTCGCACGCCATCCGGCTTATTTGGGTGTGCGTATTGTACTCTCAGTTGGAACAAAACGAACCGCTTTCCTAGAACGGCCTCTGGTTTTTGCAACCCTCCTTTTCCTTTCGCAGGTCTTTTCTTCCGTATCATATAGCTTACGCGCTGACACTCTCTGTCTCTCTGTGTGTAGTCTATAATGGTTTGGTGATGAGGGTGAAAACACAAAGAGGTATAAATGATCTAGCTTATCAGGGCAACTCCAAGATGATTATTTAGGCCTACTATTTCATAAACTTCAAATAACTTACACTAGAAATTGCTTTCAATTAATTACGTAGTTTAGGCTGTAGCACATATACATAAAAACACGAGAAAGAAAGAAATGATAGGCTATCTATTTTTAAAATTACTTTTAGTTTTGGAGTATACTAGTTCCGGCATGAAAAAGCATATATTTAATTGATGTCAACGTGAAATTCCTAAAAGAGTGTTACATTTGAAAGCTGATTAAATTTTAGTTAAAAATAAAGAGGTATCATATCAAGCAAAAATAAATTTACATGGAGTATTTTATACGAACATATCATATTTGTTATGATGTCTTATAGTACACATAATGCATCATTATAATAGTACGTAATTGTTATAATGTTACATGATGTAAGTGAATATACGTGAACTCTCCACACCCTTACAACGTGTCCCCCCTCCCTCACTGCACACTTACAACCTGCCTCCCTCCCTCACTAAACAATTACAACGTATTCCCCCCTCCCTCACTGCACACTTACAACCTGCCCCCTCCCTCACTGCACACTTACAACGTGTTCTCCTCCCCCCCTCACTACACACTTACACTTGTGTCCCCCCCGTCCTTCACTACACATTTACAACCTGCCTCCCCTCCCTCACTATACAATTACAACGTGTTCCTCCCTACCTCACTAAACACTTACAACGTGTCCCCCCTCCCTCACTGCACACTTACAACCTGTCCCCCCTTCCCTCACTACACACTTACAACGTGTGTTCCTCCCCCTCCCTCACTACACACTTACAACTTGTGCCCCCCCCCGTCCTTCACTACACATTTACAACCTGCCTCCCCTCCCTCACTATACAATTACAACGTGTTCCTCCCTCCCTCACTAAACACTTACAACGTGTCCCCCCTCCCTCACTGCACACTTACAACCTGTCCCCCCTTCCCTCACTACACACTTACAACGTGTGTTCCTCCCCCCCTCACTACACACTTACAACTTGTGTCCCCCCCCGTCCTTCACTACACATTTACAACCTGCCTCCCCTCCCTCACTACAATTACAACGTGTTCCTCCCTACCTCACTAAACACTTACAACGTGTCCCCCCTCCCTCACTGCACACTTACAACCTGTCCCCCCTTCCCTCACTACACACTTACAACGTGTGTTCCTCCCCCTCCCTCACTACACACTTTCAACTTGTGTCCCCCCCCCGTCCTTCACTACACATTTACAACCTGCCTCCCCTCCCTCACTATACAATTACAACGTGTTCCTCCCTCCCTCACTATACAATTACAACGTGTCCCCCCTCTCCCTCTTTATTTCAGTAACCCCGCAATTGGTATGGATTATTAATCTACTCTTTTAGCCAAAGATAATTGTACAAATGTCAACTCTCAACTCAAAATTTGTCATCGCTTAAAATTTGTTTAAAACAATTTTTTTAGGGGTAGTTAATTATTTTATAGGAAGACTAGTACGTTTATTCGAAAAATTGGGAAAATAATTTTTGAACGAACACCCATGATATATTTTTTTTTTAAATCGTTACTTTTAAATATTTACTTTGATGTAAGCTTGATTGTGAAGATGTATTACTATTTTATACTCATATTATTTAAAAAAGATACAAATATAAATGTTATTGATCTATTGAAATCTGTCATGAGCCTTTTAGGATCTGTCATCTTCAAAGATCCTAATCCTTAAAATATTCATATTTTATATTTTGCATTTAAATTTCCATTTTCCATATTTTACGTTAAACGACATTTTTATTTTGAAGATTGTCTTTCTTGAATAACAAATCTCCTAAAATCCATAAACCGGTTATTTAAGATTATCCGGGCATAAAACTACTTAAATTAACTAAGGAATGCTATCCTAATTCTCATTGAAAACATATGTGTAGAGTTAACTCTATAAATTCTTCTGAGTTTCAACTAAACTTGAACTTAAGCGCTACGCTTTGACGGGTCGGTTTACGAATATATTTAATTAAATTACGTCAGGGTTTACATAGATTCATTCTAAACTGAGGAAAAGCTGTAAAATCCCTCTTCATCTAAAACCACGGGGTGTGTAAACCGGTCTTACTCTGGCAATTTGTTTTGATATCGTTTATAGAACGTAGTATCTGAAATAAATAGAGGACATTGGATTATTATAAATTAAAATTAAATTAAGCTGTTAGCTTAGTGGTTAGCACTTAACACTTCCAATGTAGAGAGTGGATTCAAATTCTGGGAGTTCCACTTAAATTTGCCATAGTGGTTTGGACCGTTGTCCCTCAACAACTTTTGAATGTCGTATAAAAAATATGCCACTATTGTAGACAGTAAAAACCAAAAAACATAGAAATATATAAATCTTTCGAGAAATATATCAATTTTCATGTAGTAAAATGTGTTCACATTATATTGTACAGTTACAATAATATTTAAAATATAACTAGTACAAAAATAGCATTACAAGTATTTTTGACTAATCGCACTAATAACTAATTGAATGAAGAAGAAACGAAACAGGTCAATACCAACCAGGTAAGTGGTGTTTGGCCGAAGGATCGACATATTAATAAGCTAGTTACAGCCAGTAATAACAGAGTATTATCCTGATTGATTTTTCAGTCACAGGTATGTTTTTGTTCTCTCCAGGACTCTCTTATTACCATAAGCAGCCCCGCCCTTAGCCCACTATACATCATGAACCAGTTGGGTAATCGATTACCGCATTTTTTGTGATCTCATAATTTCTTGGAAATTTGGAAGTGTATTTTACAACAACCTAAGTAAACGAATGCATAATGTTAGGTGGTAGTAGTACCATTGTTGAGTTTTATATAAAGTAAAAAGGTTCACTTCGTTAAAGTTGCGTTCAATCTAACACTTGACAGTATTTAAAATGTTGGGAATATATTTTATACTATCATACAACTCATAAACACCTATTAAAATAGCATCCTAGAAATTACTAAAATGTTGACGGTATTTTCGCTTTAAAAGTGGCTTGAACTGTTTGAAAGCAGCGTGAGTATGAGACTTTAAAAACTAGAATGTTCATTAATAGCCTAATCTCATTTTAATAATGAAATTATCTGTTGCTATTTAGGAATTAGGTTACTTTCTGGTGTTTATCTGAACGCTTTCATCTATCAGACATAAAAAATAATTTGATAGACTCGTAAATAAAGTAAAAACTAGCTCCAATTTGTACTTTTATTAGGATTTTGCCTTGCTCCAATAATAATTATATTTATCACCATAAGTATAGTGCGAGTCCTTGAACGTCAAGTGTTTAATCATCTCGGGACGGGAATGGAAGCATTAGTTATACCAAACAATCCTAGAAAGCTATTAGTAGCAATCTGTTACCAGCCAATAGGCAATGGACAGGCTTACGATTGGTTTGATGTTTTCACTCGACTACCTTCTCTAAATTAATCTATTGCTCTATCGATTTTCTCATCTTGACACTCGATAATTATATCCCTTACCCATCATCGTCATAATGATATCAATCCTTCTATCATTTTCTTCAGACGTTCATCACTGGTCTCAGTAATTATGACATCTTCCTTCTCAAAGCTTACCAAAATCACTCTATTTTTCAAATTCTTGGACACAATCTTGTACTCCTTCCTCAAGAAACTCCTTCTTCTGTACAATAAGTTTCTTCTTTATCAGCTTTTTCTACAATCGAATACTCGATATATATATTCCATATTGACCATATAATTTTTCTTCTATCTTCTTTAATTGCTGATCTCATCCAAGAATTATTTTCATTCCACCGGCTGCCCTCACCCTACCTAACTCCTTATACCACCAACTTACTTAAGAAGACATTCTTGTCTTCGACCTCGGAAATATCAGTAATCATCACTTTTGTAATATCCTATGCAAGAAATTGCCATGATGGGCTTGCAAATCTCTCACCAGCAACTTTTCTTAATTTTTTTTCTGTGAGACTATTTCTTTCCAACTTCTCACACGTTTCATTTTCTTAATTTTCCCCTATTCACCAATTTAAACTTATCGAGTTCATATTTTCTTTTATCCTTCGAATCATTCTTTTTACTTTATAATTTATCTGCCTTTATTCTAAATATGTCATTATTTTTCATTTATTGGCCTTTTAATTTGGCTAAGTCTATAACAAATTCCAAGCAGTATAATAAAGAAAGACGTATATAGCTTATTTCTACCTACATTATCGTAAATTAAGTGTATACAAATGGTTATTTACCCAAATGATGTTGTTAAATAATATGTGTTACCATTAATTTAAATAATATTATAATAAAAGTAATAATATTATAATAAATAATAATAATAATAAAAGTTAAATAATATGTGTTACCATTAATATCCCCCTATTTATCAATAGTACTCCCTAAATACATAGAGCATGTAACATTTCAAATTATTCAACGAATAAAACTTCTTCATTGTTGATATTAATTATAACTTGGTTTTATAAAATAAAGAAATTATATTATCCAATTAACCTTTACAAAAATACCTTACCTCATATATTATTGTTTTAGTAAATATACTACATTAGCGTAGTCACAAATAATAAATGACAAATCTTAACTAATCACGGATTTTTCATTGTCATATTTTACATTTCTATAGAGTAAAATGAAAGTGTTAATTTGCAACAAAACAAATTCACTGTCATCCGAAATAAAGTTAATATTCAACGAACCCCCTCCCAAAATTGGAGATTCGATCATTAGTCAAAGTCTTCTCTATTTTTAAGACTAATCCGTTTTGAAAGTTTTAATGATTTCACTGCTGCAGGCATTCTTTAAGAAATGGGCTTATTAAAAGTTTCAGACTGTTGTGTTTACTTCCAAGTTAATTTGTTACTTTACATAATTTAAGTATTATTCGAAATGTACAACGCTCTATTTTGTATAATTATCAGTTCAATGTGCTTATATTGAAGTGATCTAATTCGACACGTGTTATATCATAAAGTTGTGTTACGTCCAATAGCAATGCACATTACAAAGAGCATGATAATAAAAATGGATTTAACATGATATACGCTAAGTTTTTTAAAACAAGGGGAGGGCAATCTTCTCATTATCCTTACTCTACCCATTACCCATTCTCTATTGATCATAGTGGGGAACTTATCAGACGGAGTAAGGAGAATGATCTTTCTAATTAATATTTCTATATTAACATTATTAACAAAAAAGTAGATTGTTACACTACTTTTTATTTACCATTTCCAGGACTTTACAAACATTACACTTTCTTTGTGAAATGTTTGTCTGGTGGTAGTAGGTCTAGATTAATATCAGCAGTAAGACACCGATGATATAGATATGAGTTAATGGCTCTAGATGAACGAGTATAGTCATTGTTAATAACTAATGTCGACTGTTCCTCAGAAATAGCTATTTATCAATAGCCAAATGGCCAGAGCAGCTAAGAGACCTACAGCGTTAGGTGGAATCCGAACTACGTAGTGTTGGTATAATTTACAGCTAACTGACAAGCTTGACTCTCAGCTCTCTTCCCTAACAACATCTGAACCTTGAACTGACAAGCCTGACTCTCAGCTCTCTTCCCTAAAAACATCTGAACCTTGAACTGACAAGCCTGACCCTCAGCTCTCTTCCCTAAAAACATCTGAACCTTGAACTGACAAGCCTGACCCTCAGCTCTCTTCCCTAAAATATCTGAACCTTGAACTGACAAGCCTGACCCTCAGCTCTCTTCCCTAAAAACATATGAACCTTGAACTGACAAGCCTGACCCTCAGCTCTCTTCCCTAACAACATCTGAACCTTGAACTGACAAGCCTGACCCTCAGCTCTCTTCCCTAACAACATCTGAACCTTGAACTGACAAGCCTGACCCTCAGCTCTCTTCCCTAACAACATCTGAACCTTGAACTGACAAGCCTGACTCTCAGCTCTCTTCCCTAAAAACATCTGAACCTTGAACTGACAAGCCTGACCCTCAGCTCTCTTCCCTAACAACATCTGAACCTTGACTACCATCCAAAATGGTGACTTCTCTAGTGGTGTCCACATCGACTGCAATTAAGATCGATACAGGCAGAAGGAGGTATTTAAAGTATGATTCAGTAAGGGCTTACACTATGAAAATATAACGATATAGACTTCCTTATAGTATGGTTCATTGGTTTGGACATAAATCAGTTATAGTAAGGCTATAGAAAACTACGATTCTGTAATTTAATGATATTGTAATGATAATGTAATGATTCTGAAAACTAACGATTCTATGTCATAGTTTATATTACACAATCACAGTGAAGAGAACTGTTAAGGAACTCGGTATCATTATGAATTCTTACATGCAATGCTATTTTCATATCTTTACAATCCATCGAATACTCTTGTGATAAACTAAATGCCTGCGATTACAAAGCGGTGTGATTGGTCCATCCATTGCTGGGAGTAAATGATTTCCGAGAACTTCGTCTGACCTAACAAGAGATCGGGGCGGGCGGAGACCAAAGACGACCGAGCAACGTGGCGTCTGTGTCAGTTTGTTTATGAGCAACCTGCTAAAGACCCTAAACAGAGCAGCCACCCTTGAAACTGTCTCTTCCCCCCCTTCACAACTCACAGCTATCATTCTTTCATAAACTCTTATTATTAACTATCTGTTACTTCCTGTTTTTTTTTCTATTTCATTTATTTAGTAGTTTTGAACGATGATTAAATGATAAATTTATTTTATATTATATTTAAATATTATTTCTAACTTTTTTTTTGCACGTACGTGCGTGCGTGCGTGCGTGCGTGTGCGTGTGCGTGTGTGTGTGAACTGTAAAATCGATAATTTATTGTAGTAAAATACTAACAATATTTATTCATCGTATTTGAAAATTAATATGTTAATTGCTAATGTAATGATAGTAGTTTCTCTTAAATAGCTCTGAGCCAGCGAGAATATTATAGCTGAAGTGTTAACAAATTAATAGCAAATAAAACATTTCTGAATATAAAGAATCTGAACATAATAGTTATACCTAAGTCGTGATTAGATCAATTTATTTATGATATTCAAGTAGAGTTGGATGTAAATCATTATATCAATATAAACGCTTGTAATTTAATACAGTACAGTGTTTTTTGTTTTCGTTTGATACAACCATTCTTCAGTCTCCTCAGTGACTGTATTGCTGTACATTATAACACACTAATAATGGGTTCATTAACAATTTTATATGTATACACTAACTTGGAGTATTTTTAAATTTACTTATAAAGTAAAGTTTTTATAAAATACTTTCATAAAACTTAAATCCATAATTTAGTAGGAAGCAAGATATTTGAAATAGTATATCCCTGTTAGTGGTCACAATTAATTAAAATATATAGCAAACTTTTGTTAATATAATAGATAGCGCCTACTTCACTAAGTGAAAAGGCACCAAAAGAATGGTTTAAGGAATAAACTGGCAACAATTAGTTTTATAATGCTTACTGAGTCAAAAGCAGCATATGTAAATATATTTGCTATAGCTCACTGCATTTGTGTTTCAACGTATCCACACCGCTATCTTTTTAAATAGAATTTTTGTTTAACTTCTTCTTTCATTTTTACTGGAGTCAATCCAACAATTTATAAATTATATAAATACTATTTAATTTGTTTTTTCTTTCCATATGAATAATTAGATTTGTTTGTAAAATTGTTTATTTATCAGTTGTTTAAAACGAATTATTTAATTAAAATAATACCAATGTAATACTTATGATAAAAGGGAAACTTAGATGGGCTCCTCCTACTTCTTAGGAATGGAATATCGAGAAATTATTTTTTAGTAGGTCTCTGTGAAGCTACCTTCCCCCAAAACGTTTTGTAAATATATCGGGTGGTTCCATAGATTTCGTGATGAGTCAGTCGGTGGTATTTGACTATTATATTATATATTCCATTAATCTTTTTTTTTTATGTATAAATATTTTTTTAGTTAGCATAATACGTGTTGGTACAAATACAGTACAAATGAATGTCACACGACACAAATATATTACAATATCAGCACAAAATGTACAAATATACAAAATGTGCATTTTGTGCTTGTATCTTGTTATATTTGTACATTTTGTACTTGTATTGTAGTATATTTGTGCATTTTGTGATTATGTTATAGTATATTTGTGTTGTGTGACGTTCACTTTTTCTTTATTTATATAGGAATTTAAGTTTGCATCCATGTTCATTAGCCCTAATGTAATACTCGTGCAGCTCATCCATGCTGACTAATACAGTATATGATCTCATGTAATAAGAATATTTGTGTGAGTAATTTAGTTAATTACTGAGGTCTGCCACTACAGTTAGTTTTTAAACTTTATTACATTTTACATGGAACTACACTACTGGACCCCAAAACAGCTGATAAATAGACACTCAACATTTAGTTGGGTTTGTTTCTAAAAAGACATATTGGAAAATCTCAAAAATGCTTACTAATCGATGAGAAATCCATTATTTTGTATGCATATAAAATCAATAGCAACACGCCTAAAATTGCTTGAAATCAGTATTGAAGAAAACTATATTGTTTTAACCACTAAACAGCACATCCTCTTTCGCAAGAGCACACCTCTATGGAGACTACGTAGCCAGAACCGGATGAATGACTGAGGAAGATTTAGAGAGGGTAGGTGACGACTATCGAGCCGTAAACAGTCAAAGCTAACAACAAATACGAGAGAGGCGGGGGTGTGTTACCCCCAGTATCAGCTGGGAAACACGGCTATCAACTGTACCCTGAGGGCGACAAGCCATTAGGACAGTCCCTACACCTGAGATGGAATGTGGAGGTCTGTGTCATCCAAGGTCTCTAACTTACTGCAGAATAACTTTAGAGTATACAGTTCGTTAAATTTAGTTTTGTTGTTGAGGAGTACATATTAAATCATATATCCGCATGGGTCATTAAGCTTCACCATGTAACGATCCAAGTTTTTTTATGGATTAAACAGAGTCCGCTTAATAGTTGCCACTGCTAGAGAGGTTTGTGATGAGCTTGTAGGGTGGTAGTGAGAGTCAATATGTTGTGTGGTGAAGAGAACTGAGTAACAACATTGTGAGCTGAAATCAGAGCAATACTACGTGGTTTATATTACACGTAAAGCTGTAAACTCCTTGGTTATTGGTCTATTATAGAATGCCTTTTTATAAGGAACAGTCAACCTTGTTTTATAACCAGACTACCACAGGTCATCCACACTCGTGTAATCATTAATATTCACCTAAAAATACACAAAAGTTGTTTCAACGTATCATATCGGAATAATCTGATGAGGTAAAATGTTTGTACGATGTTATCCCTCTACATTTGGTCCAGACTTTGGAGCTCTGCGACTTTAAATCTTGGCAAACTCACCATAAAGTAAGATAATCAATAATCCATATTAAAAGTACAGTTCTATATACCTAAAGATAAATATTATCCAGGCATTCCTAATTCTATGTTGTCAAACAATCGTTATTGTTATGGTGCCAACGTCCAGCAACAACTAGTAACAACTATACACAGACTGCTCTTGGTATAGGAAAAGCAGTACGTGTTTTTTCACTCATAGCTTGCACCATAATGTGGCTCCTTGGACGGCCCAAAATCTCATTTAACTTTAAAAAAAACTCTCATTTAACAGCTTCTAGATTCTAAACAAAACAACATTTTGTTTTCTTTTTAGAAACAAATTGTTGTTTCTATGAAACAGTACTTTTTGTTTCCTTTTTTTCTTCACCTTTCTTCACTCAAAATAATTTTGATGTGATTCAAATATAATTAAAATGACTTATTATATGAGTTACAGTGGTATTGGTCATTAGTAAACTTGTGCGTGTGATGTTGCTATAATGAATGGCGAGAAATCGAGAGCACAACCCTCTGGACTGGCACAGTCTGACAACCACGCTCAGTCCACAAACACTCGACGTGCTGCAAGCGGACAGTCCACAAACTACAGACAATTTTTGTCACTGTTTTTTTTTTTTAATTTTATGTACTTAGTTTATGTGTGGTCCAGCCCACTCTCAAGTATGGTATTCATAACTTTTAACTTAATTCTTAGAAATAAATCGGCCCAATATGATTAAACGACTGGTCATTTTTAATTAACAGACACGTCATTTATTATACCAATAAAGACCAGAATCACAAAATTTGGATCATAATCCACCCGCACTCCACTGACTAGTTAGATGGTTATTAAAATAACAGCTTCTAGATGAGTCATTTCAAGAATGTAAGGGAAGCAGTGGAATTTACCACAGGCATGGTGAAAGGGGGGTTGTAAGTTTATCCTTGTTACTGAAACAATGTTCGGGCCTATGTGAAACCCTTATTGTTTCTTTATATAATTATAAAAGTTTATTTATATACGTTTTTATTTGTTTACATAATAGTAAGATTTTCATTTTATTTTACGTCTGGCTGGTAGTGGCCCGTTCCCCTCCCACAGGCATGTGCCCATGAGGGGAACTATTTCCACCGTTTAAATTATATCTATATTGTAATTATTAACAAATAATAAGGTTAACGTACCTTTGTCGTCTTCAACTACAAAATCCTATTTATTGGATAACCGGTTTTAGAGTAAGAACTCCATGTTCACATCCATTGTACGTTGTCAAAACAGTCACATTAAAAACATAATACAAAAATTACATATTTACAAAAATAACAAAACATATGATAACATTACCGGTTGGTATGATGGTTAGATCCGGATTGAGCGTGCAGCTGGAACGATGTTATCCAATGCTTACTTGACTTTGAACAATTTTATTTCTATCTAGCCGTCTGTCTTCTTTCATCGGTTGATTCAAATTTGTAATCCGATCAAAGAAAATATTTGTAGAGAATTTAAATTCTTCATTAAGCACAGTAGTTGTGTTGCTCTTTATGGCTTTATATAATTTCATAATTCTCTAGAGCATTCATTATAACACCTACCCAAGAACGTTAATAAGCCTCAAACATCTCGCTTTGCTGAACATTTAGTTAACAATAATCATAACATTAAGGACATTGACACCAACCTAGATATTCTCCATAAATGTAATAAAGGTGTGACAATGAATACTCTAGAGAATTATGAAATATACAAAGCCATAAAGAGCAACCCAACTACTGTGCTTAATGAAAAATTAAAATTCTCTACAAATATTTTCTTTGATTGGATTACAAATTTGAATCAACCGATGAAAGAAGACAGACGGCCAGATAGAAATAAAATTGTTCAAAGTCAAGTAAGCATTGGATAACATTGTTCCAGCTCAATCCGGATCTAACCATCATACCAACCGGCAATGTTATCATAAGTTTTGTTATTTTTGTAAATATGTAATTTTTGTATTATGTTTTTAATGTGACTGTTTTGACAACGTACAATGGATGTGAACATGAAGTTCTTACTCTAAAACCGGTAGTCCAATAAATAGGATTTTGTAGCTGAAGACGACAAAGGTACGTTAACCTTATTATTTGTTGTATATATCAGCTCAGGAGGCTTTAGCAATGAATAAATTGTAATTATTGTTTTTTGTGAATAAAAATGCTTATTTATCTATCTATATGTTGAAAACTGTATACACTTCATAATACTTTATTTCAGCTGATTAATAATTAATGTATGTTTTTATTTTTAAGATGAATCTCTCAACCATAGAACCTTAATTTTAAGGATACAAATGAGTGCCGGTGTGGTACTGTTTAAAGGCTTCGGACTGCGGAGTCGAAGGTCCAAAGTTCTAATCCTGGTAATTCACGCAAGAAATCTATTTGGTTACGGTTATGGTGTCTTAATATAAACTGAATGATAAGTATATACATAGACATATAACCAATGTTATTGATTATTTTTAAATATTTAAGTATATAAATTAAAGTTTTGTGGCAACATTTTTCTAAAACTAAAATTTGTGGCAAAATTTTAGGTATTATTTTAGTATTTTACAAGGCACTGTAGGCCTATTAATTAATACCTTTTGTAAATCATCACTTTGAATAGTAGAGCCTTTTAAATTAACTGAACAAGGAAAACTAACTGAAATTTTTTTGCAATTGTATTGGTTATAAAACCTTTTCCAGCTTTGTAGTAAGACATCGATGTAAAAGCAGACAATATGCATATTTCAAATTAAATCCAATATTATAATTTATAATGTAGCAGAAATAAAGAACTGCGACAAGAAAAGAAATAAATTACTTCACCTGTAACTCAAGTAAGTGGAAATTATTCAGTAAAAAGCTTTGTGTGTTGTGTGAATGTTCTCAAAAAGAGCTGTCAATCCACCACGTTGCCTTTCCGCTACATTGGTCTCTGAGATAGGGGTGATGACGGGTGCCGTCATTAATATCTCATTAATACGTCATTAACACATCCATCGGTCCAGTGAACATTGCCACTCGCTTCTTGCTGCCTTCCCGGAAGGAACTAACAGCCATCGACCTCCACTTCTGAATAGTGTGATTTCCTGTCTGACAACTTTAATGAAACAACTTTATAAAATCTAGTTTCCTCCTGGAATAATTTAATCCCCACCCAGATTCCTGTTAACTAGTTTTGAGGTTTAAATTTGTAGTATTTATTTAATGAAAAAAATTGACTTAACATTTTAATTAAGATTTTCTTTAAAGAAAATAAGTTAATTTGATCCATTAGTAAGATCTACTGTTTGTGTGTAACTAAAAATAGTATATGACTTTAAAATTTTAATTTAAATTTTTATTGGAATTTAAAATAATAATGATATGTAAAATATAATGTCCATTATCTTAGAGTTTTATAACTAAAGACAATCTTGTTCTTGAGACTATATTTGGTATGCCCCCAATAATAACTTATTTCTGTTACTAATTGGGGCTATACTGGTACGTTGGCAATGATAACACAATAACGTAACAAAGTTAATGAGATTACGGAATATATGTATTGTTGGCAGTAAATACCACATTATTATATCCGTTTACATTATTGTGGCAATTAATGGTGTATTGTTAGCCATTCTGTATTATTGTAACTGAGACGATGATTACGACTGTAAATGGTATATTGCTAATCATACTGTCTTGTTGTAACTGAGACAATGATTACGACTGTAAATGGTATATTGCTAATCATACTGTCTTGTTGTAACTGAGATAATGATTACGACTGTAAATGGTATATTGCTAATCATACTGTCTTGTTGTAACTGAGATAATGATTACGACTGTAAATGGTATATTGCTAATCATACTGTCTTGTTGTAACTGAGATAATGATTACGACTGTAAATGGTATATTGCTAATCATACTGTCTTGTTGTAACTGAGATAATGATTACGACTGTAAATGGTATATTGCTAATCATACTGTCTTGTTGTAACTGAGATAATGATTACGACTGTAAATGGTATATTGCTAATCATACTGTCTTGTTGTAACTGAGACAATGATTACGACTGTAAATGGTATATTGCTAATCATACTGTCTTGTTGTAACTGAGACGATGATTACGACTGTAAATGGTATATTGCTAATCATACTGTCTTGTTGTAACTGAGACAATGATTACGACTGTAAATGGTATATTGCTAATCATACTGTCTTGTTGTAACTGAGATAATGATTACGACTGTAAATGGTATATTGCTAATCATACTGTCTTGTTGTAACTGAGACAATGATTACGACTGTAAATGGTATATTGCTAATCATATTATCTTGTTGTAACTGAGATAATCATTACGACTGTAAATGGTATATTGCTAATCATACTGTCTTGTTGTAACTGAGATAATGATTACGACTGTAAATGGTATATTGCTAATCATACTATCTTGTTGTAACTGAGATAATGATTGCGACTGTAAATGGTGTATTGCTAATCATACTGTCTTGTTGTAACTGAGATAATGATTGCGACTGTAATTGGCATATTGCTAATCATACTGTCTTGTTGTAACTGAGACAATGATTGCGACTGTAAATGGTGTATTGCTAATCATACTGTCTTGTTGTAACTGAGATAATGATTGCGACTGTAATTGGCATATTGCTAATCATACTATCTTGTTGTAACTGAGACAATGATTGCGACTGTAAATGGTGTATTGCTAATCATACTGTCTTGTTGTAACTGAGATAATGATTGCGACTGTAATTGGCATATTGCTAATCATACTGTCTTGTTGTAACTGAGACAATGATTGCGACTGTAAATGGTATATTGCTAATCATACTGTCTTGTTGTAACTGAGATAATGATTGCGACTGTAAATGGTATACTGCTAATCATACTGTCTTGTTGTAACTGAGACAATTATTGCGACTGTAAATGGTATATTGCTAATCATACTGTCTTGTTGTAACTGAGATAATGATTGCGACTGTAAATGGTATATTGCTAATCATACTGTCTTGTTGTAACTGATATAATGATTGCGACTGTAAATGGTATATTGCTAATCATTCTGTATTATTATAACTGAGATAATGATTGCGACTGTAAATGGTATACTGCTAATCATATTGTCTTGTTGTAACTGAGACAATTATTGCGACTGTAAATGGTATATTGCTAATCATACTGTCTTGTTGTAACTGAGATAATGATTGCGACTGTAAATGGTATATTGCTAATCATACTGTCTTGTTGTAACTGAGATAATGATTGCGACTATAATTGGTATACTGCTAATCATACTGTCTTGTTGTAACTGATATAATGATTGCGACTGTAAATGGTATATTGCTAATCATTCTGTATTATTGTAACTGAGATAATGATTGCGACTGTAATTGGCATATTGCTAATCATTCTGTATTATTGTAACTGAGATAATGATTGCGACTGTAAATGGTATACTGCTAATAATACTGTCTTGTTGTAACTGAGATAATGATTGCGACTGTAAATGGTATATTGCTAATCATACTGTCTTGTTGTAACTAATATAATGATTGCGACTGTAATTGGCATATTGCTAATCATTCTGTATTATTGTAACTGAGATAATGATTGCGACTGTAAATGGTATACTGCTAATAATACTGTCTTGTTGTAACTGAGATAATGATTGCGACTGTAAATGGTATACTGCTAATAATACTGTCTTGTTGTAACTGAGACAATGATTGCGACTGTAAATGGTATATTTCTAATTATACTGTCTTGTTAATTGAGACAATGATTGCGCCTGTAAATGGTATATTGCTAATCATACTGTCTTGTTGTAACTGAGATAATGATTGCGACTGTAAATGGTATATTGCTAATCATACTGTCTTGTTGTAACTAATATTATGATTGCGACTGTAAATGGTATATTGCTAATCATACTGTCTTGTTGTAACTGAGATAATGATTGCGACTGTAAATGGTATATTGCTAATCATACTGTCTTGTTGTAACTGAGATAATGATTGTGACTGTAAATGGTATATTGCTAATCATACTGTCTTGTTGTAACTGAGACAATGATTGCGACTGTAAATGGTATATTGCTAATCATACTGTCTTGTTGTAACTGATATAATGATTGCGACTGTAAATGGTATATTGCTAATCATACTGTCTTGTTGTAACTGATATAATGATTGCGACTGTAAATGGTATATTGCTAATCATACTGTCTTGTTGTAACTGATATAATGATTGCGACTGTAAATGGTATATTGCTAATCATACTGTCTTGTTGTAACTGATATAATGATTGCGACTGTAAATGGTATATTGCTAATCATACTGTCTTGTTTTAACTGAGATAATTATTGCGACTGTAAATGGTATACTGCTAATCATACTGTCTTGTTGTAACTGAGACAATTATTGCGACTGTAAATGGTATATTGCTAATCATACTGTCTTGTTGTAACTGAGATAATGATTGTGACTGTAAATGGTATATTGCTAATCATACTGTCTTGTTGTAACTGATATAATGATTGCGACTGTAAATGGTATATTGCTAATCATTCTGTATTATTGTAACTGAGATAATGATTGCGACTGTAATTGGCATATTGCTAATCATTCTGTATTATTGTAACTAAGATAATGATTGCGACTGTAAATGGTATACTGCTAATCATACTGTCTTGTTGTAACTGAGACAATTATTGCGACTGTAAATTGTATATTGCTAATCATACTGTCTTGTTGTAACTGAGATAATAATGGCGACTGTAAATGGTATATTGCTAATCATACTGTCTTGTTGTAACTGAGATAATGATTGCCGTATTTGTGTCAGTAAAAATATAAACGCAAACAAGTACAATTTAATGCAACCAAAATGTTTGCTGTTTAGTTTCTCTTTTTAAATAATTAACAATGAGTAGTAAGTAAAATAATATGCTGTAAAAGTCTATTATATCTGGAGTGATCTCTTTAAGTAATTCGAATTTATAATAAGATAACATTCATAAAAGATCGATAATTATTACTTTTTACAATATATTGCAATTAATTATAAGTTACAAATTATAAATTTTAATTTATTCGAATTAGTACACCTGTTGACTTGGCAACCACTAAGTTGAGGAAATAATTTACATTTTCTCATATTCAATTATTTAAAACTGCTCTATTTTTTAATATTGGTGACCTTTTTGCTTGTCAACTTTGTTTCATAACTACATTCTAGCTTTCAATAAAGTCAAGTGTAGATAGTCGTTTTTTGTGTTGCAAACAAAGTATTGGAAATATTATTATAGGTGATATGTTCTATTCTCAGTCCTCTTAATACCGACTCGACGTCCACTCAACGGTTGCCATCGATGTGGACACTAACAGAGAAGTACATTATGAGTGGTAGACAGTGTCCGGATCTTGAGTAGAAAATAGGACTGAGAAAAAATTATACCAATATTTCGTGGATCGGATTCCACGTAAATATGTATGTCCTGTAGTTGCCCTGATTATTGGGGTATCATTAAATAGCTCTTTCTGAGGAACAGTTAGAAAGACTTTAGTTAACTACAATAACTACACTCGTTCATCCATACTTATCCTGTGTTGCCCCTCATAATCGCACATAACTCTACGATCAGTGTCCTACTAATGAATAAAAACAATAATAATGAGTATTGTAATTTCTGTGTGTCAACAACAGATGATTTGATAAAAAGATATAAATACGGGAGTGAGGTCATTTCTAAACTGTACATTTTGGAGTGGTAAAAGTGTAAGTTGAAGTGACGTACATTAACGTGGTTTCCGACACAGTGTGGTTGCATGAGCTCTTACACGTGTGATTCTAGACAGTTTAATTAGTTTGCTGGCTTTGTAGTCGGCCCCCAGGCATGGTGTGGGATGGGCGAGTCTGCGGTTGGCAAACTTTGTGCCACTGTAACACACGACAGAACTTGTTGTAAGCGAAGTCTGCTCATATATTATGTATTTTAGTGAGTCTGTATGGAGAGAAGTGAGCACTATACAGACAACTTTTAGACTATATAGACATAAAAAAACCAATAGCGTGATTATAAATCATACATACATTTGATAAATACACTCATCATCATTTTATTGTTTTATTTGTTTACTTTTAATTTGATGATAAGATGCCGATTGACACGTGTGTTGGTGGGTTGGAGTGCCTTCACACTTGTAAGACACGGAGGGTAATCGCTTACCATACATATACATTACCGGTGACCCATCCGCCCACCCGGTGATGATTGACAAGTTACAGGCGAATGAGTTTGATGAATGCAGATGATCGAGAGTAGTAACTCCCACTAAGTGTATTCGACTCTTCAATGGCCAAAGCAACTAAGGGACCTGCAGCTAAACATGGAATCCAAACCTCGTAGTATTAGTCTGATTTTCAGCAACCAAAAAACCTTATAGACTTTTCTCTCCCCTGAACAACACTTTAATCCTAACAACTATCCCTTACGGGCATCCCATACTTATCTACTAGTGTTCCATGTCGATGGCAATCATTGAATGGATGCCATTTTGGTGTTAAGAGGACTAGAAACAGAGCCGATCACCTACATTATCCACAATATTTGGTACGCTAGTAGCTAGGTTAATTACCAATACACCTCAGTATCACCTAATTGGGCTTATTTTTTATATTCTACTAAGCAAGTTATAAGTCCATAAATCGAAAAAAGAAAATTTTCATGGGGTATTAAAATGAGAGATAACTTGAATGAAAACTTGTTTGGAGGAATTTGTTCCTAAGCTTCAGTATTCTGTATCCATACAATTTCTTAAACGTATATTCTATTGCTAATTTGTTCCGTGAAATTAGTAAATAGTTAACTGATTAGTTTAGACTTGAAGCCAGTGAGTGTAAGTTACGCCTTGGAAGAAAGTGTGGAAATAGACATAGGGTAAATATATCGTATAGAGCGGCCCTCCCTTTTTATGAAAAATGTTTCAGAATCTCCTGCCTAATGTCTATTAATCCCAAACTGTTTGTCCGAATTAAATCCAGATTCGCTCATTATATTCGAAATAAAACTTAAATTCTACTTATAATAACTACGGTCAGCACTACTGTAGATTCAGTTTAATATCACTGTACAACATTTTGTAATAAGCACAATGTATGACATCGTTTATAAATACAAACTATATATTCCAATACTATGCCACACTGACGATTTATTACAGCACTCAGGTAATGTGAACTGTTTATAATAAACATTTTACATACGAACGATCAATTAAACCAATTTCATTATTAATTACCTCCTACAACACTCGCTATAGATGTGAAGAGACGGAAGATAAGTATGTGCTAGTGGTCTCATTGGACATCTCAGGGGCGTTTGAATCCGCATGGTGACTCGGGATTTTGAAGATGTGAGAACATGGAACTGCGCAAGAAATGTCTACAGGGTAGTTGGAGACTACTTCAGAAGAAGAGACGTCGTGCTGAGAGTATGAAACGAGGAAGCCGGAAAGAGAATGACAAGAAGATGCCCACAAGGTTCATTAGTATCAGAATCAGAATTTTAGTTTTTTTTTCTGCAGGGCTTAGAAAAGGAATGTTATTATTTGTAAATAGTAAATAGTAAATGTATTTATTGTTTTCACAGGTACAGATTTGTTTCACAGGCAAAATTATTAATCACAATAAAAAGGCACATTTGATGACAAATAAAAAAAAACTTGAATAACTAAAGAAACACAATTATAACTTATGCGCCTAAATAAAGTACTCTAAATTATATAATACATTCTTGGTTATAATACAATAATATAAATACAGTTTAAATACAACCAGAGATAAGCTAAATTATTAAACATAAGATTAATTTGTACTGGTAATTTGTACTGGTATTACAGTGGATGAACGACTAAATTGGTCAAAGCATGTAGATTGCCTCTGTGCAAAATTGTCATCCATGATTTTTGTATTAACATCTGTGGTCTCCAGGAAAATCCAGCTTCAGGTATATTATGCCTATGTTTATAGCCGAATTAAATATGGCATTTGCTTTTGGGGCTCATCAAGTGACATATTAAGAGTTTTCAGGTTCCAGAAGAGAATGGTTAGAATTATGTGTAGAGTAAATTTTAAACACCACTGCAAGCCTCTTTTCGAAGAACTAAATATTCTGACACTACCGGGCATTTATATCCTTGAAGTGTTATCTTTCTTTAAAACGAATAGTAACTTATTCATAGAGTACTAAGCTGGTCACTTGTACAACGCTCGGAACAGAAAAATATGACGTATCCCATTCACAGGCTTACACTTAGAGAGAAGGGTCTCCATTATTCTGCTTTACTATTGTTTAATTCCCTACCTCAACAACTAAAATCCATTGACAGCTCAAAATCATTCATCTTTAAACTTAAATCTTTTTTTATTGAAAAGTGTCCGTACTCAGTAGATGAATTCCTGTCAGGGTGTGCTGGTTAGGAATGTGGGAACAAATATTTTATAATTTTAAGTTTGTTTGTAAAGTTTGACTTATTTTATGTAACTCATGTTATTAACGAAATAAAATATTCTGATTCTGATTCTACTATGGTCTTGTGGTTGCTGGTCTGGTCAGCAGCCAGGATTTTTCTACTCTTTCTTTTGTGCACTCTCACCAACCCATACACATACAGTTGTGATGGCCCTCCCACCAACCCATACACATACAGTGGTAATAGCCCTCCCACCCACCCATACACGTACAGTGGTAATGTTACGACCACAGTGGTAATGTACTCAGCAATATTAACGATTTATAACAACACTTAGCAATACAAACCATCTACACACCCTTTTGTAGTATGAACTATGTTTTACAATAACATGCAATTCCAGTTGTATGAAGTCTACCCAACTAGGTAAATTATTATGATAATGTTGTCAATGTGAATGATGAATGTAACAAACTGCATAAAAAATAATGTGATTTACGATAAAGTATTATAAAAAATACAATATCAATAAATGTGGAACAATGCTTACAGTTAAAATATATTTTTTTACAGTTTATAAGAATATTGTTCAAAAAATGTTTACAGTTTTTATATTGTTCGCTATATTGATTTAAAATACAATACTTAACTGGAATATACGACACTAATGACATGTTTCAATTAAATCTATATAATCCAAGTAACAATAATTACAAACTAAACCACAAAACACGTGAAGTCATGAATATGACTATATACCATCTGCATCCATATCGGCGAGGAAACAATATGACGTTACATTTTACCGTGTTTTACATTATCTTCTGGAAGTTAGAGATTGCATTTATCTAAGAGTTGTCTTACTTCGTATTTGAGAAGTTCTGTTGAAGTTTAATAATAAAACTTTGATATCTAAGTAAGAAACTTTGAAGGCTACTTCTTGGCACAATTGGAAGCCTTGAGAAATTTAATTTGGGTTGGTAGCTCCGTAACATACTATTAAATAAAATAATACGACATCGACTAATTTAGAACCTAAATACATGACATAAATTGAACGAAAAATATATGAGCATATAAATGGTGCTACGTAATTGACAGAGAATTGATTTGCTCTAAATAGATTTATTTGGTAGAGGGTGGTTTGCATGATTTCTCGTCATGCTGGATTGTGACATTGTTTAAATCCCCACTGTTCAGATTATGGAAGTAAAGAATTTATATTCAAATCCATTAAAAATAAAATCAAGCAGTGAACAAAAAAAAATGTTTATACATCAAACCCTATCATTGTATGACATTAGAGTTTTCCTCGTAGCTTTTATAATTGTATATAATACCCCCTCCCCCAAATATTCTGCTAACGAAAATACGTAATACGTACAAACATCTTTTAAATACATTTGTATGTAATGTTTTATGTAAATTTAAGTAGATGAACCTTTTGGAAGATGGTTAAATAAAAATGTGTATATTACTCTGAGGAATATTGGTATCTTAAAATAACAATATATTAATTTCCATTACTAACAAACAAAATGTACAAACAGTTTTTGTAGTTAAGAAACTAACTAATTAATATAACAGCAAACTGCACATAGTTTACAGCTAAATCGTCAAAAATATATTGAACTCAAAAATTACGCAACTCAGCCGATTCCTGCATTATGTAACTTGCACATAATAAAAAATTTTTTAAATTAGAACAATAAGATTTATATAGTTGAATTCACGTGTCCAAAATATCCCTGAGGTCCAAGCATGCAACAATCGAGAAATTGGGACAAACTGTCTGAGAACGCATCAAGAATTGAGCTGCTATCATCAACCTTAGAATTCTTTCATAATCAAGGTTATGCAGGCTGTTTTCAGTGATATCCATCCGATTACTCAATCATATACTCCAAAATACAGGCAAACAAATGGATTTGTTGAACGGAAAGGATATTCTGGTAGTCTAAGACCATATTCCGCACCGGACTAGAGTAGCCTTGATGCACTCAGTAAAATAACAATACATCAGTAAATGTTCTAAGATATGAGAAGCCGAATTTGAAACCAAACTGTTGTGCGTATTTTAAGGAGAATATGAATGACTATATGAATCTAGGATTGAATGTGGATGGCCTGTGTAGCCTGGTAATTAACTGAGTTCGAATTATGTTATGAAAGGATAATTTATTAATGGCTCAGTAGCCAGGCTGAGGGACCTACAGCTTTATGTGGAACCCGAACGTAGTATTGGTCCCATTTTCAGCTACTTGACAAGCCTAACACTCAGTTCTCTCTTTATTCGACATCTGGAAACTAGTCACTACACTCCAGATTTCTATAGTATGGTCCTTATGTCCACGCCAATAGCACCCATTGATCAGAGGTCATGTCGGTACTGAGGACTTAAATATCACCTATCACCTACAATCTCCACAGCAATTTGTCCCTAAGTAGTTGGATCACAGCACTGCGCCACAACAAAAATACTATAGTACAGTGCCAGTATTTTAAGTCCCTTCCCTCTTGTCTAGCTGAACTATAGACGGTGACGTCAGCAATCGTCTGGCTGTCAGTCTCGTGAACTCCTGTTTGTGTTGTCACATTCCATTAGCCCTCGGTAATTATTGTGACTGAGCGAATCACACCTCTACCGCACAAACAAGACACAGCTTGTGTTTATTGTTCTCTAGCATTTGAATGAATCCTCGGCTATTGAAGTTTGAGTGCTTGTTTATTCATTTGTTCACGAAATGCATGTACAAAACGATTTAACCACAAACACTTGATATTCATCCTGGATTCTGTATGCACTGTGAGTTGCTATTTACATTCTCTTAAAATAGAAGAAGATGCCAACGAATTTTACAGCGATAATTTAGGGAGTGACGTTGTATTCCTGTATGACATAACGCTCATGAAAACCCCTGTTTAGTAATGTTGCAGCAGAAAACAAGTTTTATCGTGATTTTTCAAAAGTACTTTTAAAGTATCTTCAAGAAAATATTTTATGGGGTTAATAGTCTTTCATCTAACAAATTTTTTAGCATTTCCATAGAGTGTAACTTAATTACTGGAATACTGGCTGGCCCTTAACAAAAATTCTGAATACATTAGAATGGTTCAGAGTATGGTTGAACTAAACTATATGGTAAACCATCGAGTCTATCATTAAATATAGAATCGCTCCAGTAAGAAAATATTTCTGAAATATCTTTTTTGTGTTCAGTTTTAACAATTCAGACTCCTAAGAACTCCTCATTTGTATACTCGCATTTTACACCATTACACCATATTACTATAAACAATTCATGTGTTTGTGTATGTAAATGTGTAGTATGTATCTAAATATATTATCTAGGACCTAGGCATGTACATGCGTTTGTAGATGAATGTCGTATAGGAATAATAAAAAAATTAACAAGGTCCTATAATAATAATAAAATGCCAAGGTCCTAGATAATACATTTAGATACTGTATCATGACCTTGGCAATGCCTAATTGGTTGTCTTAATTTAACCCTGTTAACATTTTTATATTTAGCAGAAGTTCATTTTGTTGTACCCCATTCTTTGATCTAGGTTAAAATGTACATAATTATTAATGTAGGTAAGTTTATTAGTTTAAGAACTTAGTTTTATAACATGTTTGTGTAGATGTAATTTAGTTTTTAGCACTTGAAAAATGTTTGGGTTTTACCAAATCGAAACGTCGTGATTGGTAATTTTCACGTAATGATGGCAAATGTCCAACAACCTTTGGTTTCCCCATCTCATACTCCATCATTAACAAATTTCAAAAACAAAGGTTTACTGTTACTAACCTAAAACATAACACATATTACACACAATATCAGGTAAATGTTTAATTTACTAACCTAAAACATAAAACATGTTACACAGAATATCAGGTAAAGGTTTAATTTACTAACCTAAAACATAAAACATGTTACACACAATATCAGGTAAATGTTTAAGTTACGAACCTAAAACATAACACATATTACACACAATATCAGGTAAATGTTTAATTTACTAACCTAAAACATAAAACATGTTACACAGAATATCAGGTAAAGGTTTAAGTTACTAACCTAAAACATAACAAACACATATTACACACAATATCAGGTAAATGTTTAATTTACTAACCTAAAACATAAAACATGTTACACAGAATATCAGGTAAAGGTTTAAGTTACTAACCTAAAACATCACACATGTTACACACAATGTCAGGTAAAGGTTTACAGTTACTAACCTAAAACATAACACATGTTACACACAATGTCAGGTAAAAGTTTACAGTTACTAACCTAAAACATAACACATGTCACACACAATGTCAGGTAAAAGTTTACAGTTACTAACCTAAAACATAACACATGTCACACACAATGTCAGGTAAAAGTTTACAGTTACTAACCTAAAACAACACATGTTACACACAATGTCAGGTAAAAGTTTACAGTTACTAACCTAAAACATAACACATGTCACACACAATGTCAGGTAAAAGTTTACAGTTACTAACCTAAAACATAACACATGTCACACACAATGTCAGGTAAAAGTTTACAGTTACTAACCTAAAACATAACACATGTCACACACAATGTCAGGTAAAAGTTTACAGTTACTAACCTAAAACATAACACATGTCACACACAATGTCAGGTAAAAGTTTACAGTTACTAACCTAAAACATAACACATGTTACACACAATGTCAGGTAAAGGTTTACAGTTACTAACCTAAAACATAGCACATGTCACACACAATGTCAGGTAAAAGTTTACAGTTACTAACCTAAAACATAACACATGTCACACACAATGTCAAGTAAAAGTTTACAGTTACTAACCTAAAACATAACACATGTTACACACAATGTCAGGTAAAAGTTTACAGTTACTAACCTAAAACATAACACATGTTACACACAATGTCAGGTAAAGGTTTACAGTTACTAACCTAAAACATAACACATGTTACACACAATGTCAGGTAAAAGTTTACAGTTACTAACCTAAAACATAACACATGTCTCACACAATGTCAGGTAAAAGTTTACAGTTACTAACCTAAAACATAACACATGTCACACACAATGTCAGGTAAAGGTTTACAGTTACTAACCTAAAACATAACACATGTTACACACAATGTCAGGTAGGTAAAAGTTTAAAGTTATTAACCTAAAACATAACACATGTTACACACAATGTCAGGTAAAAGTTTACAGTTACTAACCTAAAACATAACACATGTCACACACAATGTCAGGTAAAAGTTTACAGTTACTAACCTAAAACATAACACATGTCACACACAATGTCAGGTAAAAGTTTACAGTTACTAACCTAAAACATAACACATGTCACACACAATGTCAGGTAAAAGTTTACAGTTACTAACCTAAAACATAACACATGTTACACACAATGTCAGGTAAAGGTTTACAGTTACTAACCTAAAACATAGCACATGTCACACACAATGTCAGATAAAGGATTACAGTTACTAACCTAAAACATAACACATGTCACACACAATGTCAGTTAAAAGTTTACAGTTACTAACCTAAAACATAACACATGTCACACACAATGTCAGGTAAAAGTTTACAGTTACTAACCTAAAACAACACATGTTACACACAATGTCAGGTAAAAGTTTACAGTTACTAACCTAAAACATAACACATGTCACACACAATGTCAGGTAAAAGTTTACAGTTACTAACCTAAAACATAACACATGTCACACACAATGTCAGGTAAAGGTTTACAGTTACTAACCTAAAACATCACACATGTTACACACAATGTCAGGTAAAGGTTTACAGTTACTAACCTAAAACATAACACATGTTACACACAATGTCAGGTAAGTGTTACAATTCTAAACTAAAACCTAACACAAATCACAAAAAAATACTATATCATTATTTATATATCTACAAAGGGTATATCATAATGATCTCCTACACTATTAAAAGAATGTTTTTTCTAGTTGTTTTAAAATGTTTAAGTTGTTAACCGATGAAAAACAATATACAGTTTTAGTGAAATTACTGTTTGGCTGGGTGCGATTTTTGCCCAACCGTGTAAATTAATATCAGTGCGTATTACCATTGATTTTATAAACAAATAGATTTCCCATCCAATGTTAAATTTTGAGACTCAAAATATCAGCTGTTTTTGTGGTCCATTGTGGAGCGCTAGTGTAGTCCAATGTAAATGTAATGCAGTTTAAACCAGCTGTGGTTGTGGGCCACACAAACTAACAAAATTACTAGCACAAATATTCCTATTAGATGGTTTATCTATTGTAGGTTTATATAATCAATGGTATTACCTTTTGCTGTGTTATTGCACCTTTTAACACTATTTTTAAAACGTAATAGATAGGGTGCATCGTAGAGTACCTTCATCTTCTATTATGTATTAATACCTGAAGTATTTGGGATACCTACATAACGTGTTTCATACATCTCTTAAAATGACTCATGAACTACTCTACTTCTAGAAACCATTATTTTATCTCTGTAGCAGGCTGAGACATTATCCCTAGACAGTTTGTCAACAGACATCTCCTGATGTGACGTAGACCTGTTATGACGGTCTCTCCACGTGTAGCCCCGAGTCCAATACAATTAATGTCAATCTAAATTGTTATCACGATTGAATCTCAATGGACGAACTAGTTCAGAATAAAACATTAAGTGTATCCAGTTTAGTTTTTCTAACCACACTTATATTTTTTCTTTTATTTTTTATTTTGTTTTATTTTGCGGAGGGGATTTGGATTGTAAAGTTATTGAGGAAAAGAAATTATCTCTCTGATATATAAATATGTAATTTTGGCAAATATAAAAATAAACTTAATTTTCTTTGTTAGAACATTTTCCCAGCAGAATATGACGTAACCACATGCTTTTACGAAACCACAATATTTTACAAATTGAAAGGAAAAATAAATCTCAATATAGGTCAAATTGCGTATCATTTGAATACCGCACAATTGTCCGTGTTAAATGGTCGAGATGTCCATAGCTTTTTAATTGTATTTTCAAAATTAGTTTGAAAGAATATGAAATTTTAAATCTTATTCTAAAAATAATAACGCACGATATGTCATATTATATGTATAAAAAATATTTTTAGTGATTTCCCCCATAACTTGAAACTTACCTCAGATTGATGTCGTTTTCACAGAAATAGGTGCAGGGTTTAATTAATAATAATAATACAAAGAAATGTATTAAACATATACGGCCTATTTAACGTACGTATGCAACCTTGAGTTAAATTATAAACAGTTTATTTAGCTAATTGATAAATACTGTTTTTATTTTCATTTTATTTCGTTTTAGATTTATTCTTGCAGATTCTTTATTTGGTCACATGAGTATGTAATAAGATCTAATGATATTTTTATTTTCTTAAATGTAATATTCTTCGTTTCCTCTGAGATAGTTATATTTTCATCAGTAAAAGTTAGGAGCCACAGGATTGCGACTCTGTCGTAGTACTGATATGATCTGATTTAGACTTCTCAACGTCTATCGGTCTATCAATGGATGGATAACATTGGCGAGGACACTACTAAAGGTGTCTGTTGGGGAATCCATTTATTAAGTGAGGAGGGTATTTTCTACTTTCAGGGTGAGAACGGATTGTATCAGACTTGTTATTTTGATGAACATTAGAGCAATACTAAATGATTTGAATTCCAGATTAGGATTTAGATCCTTAGTGGCTTTGACATTTTGGTCTATCAATAAAGGTCCTGCATAGAATACATCGACCTTGACTAGTAACGAAAACTACGTATGATTCTCCAGAATGATTTGTGGTTCATATTCGTTCATATCGTTACGATCAACGTTTTGAAAAATTAAAAAACTTTATGTTCATTTAAATTTATCCCAAATAATTATTATTGTAACGTGTGATAGGTTGAACAAGCGTTATGTAGTGAATTTTTGAAAACCATAAACTACGTAAATTGTGTAAAGCATTAAAACATTGTAGGAGTACCATTATACTACAAGTGTTGACACTTCTATTACGAAAGGAAGTTTTTTTGAAAAAGCTTGTTAAATTCTACTTTTAGAGAATACTTACTAAGTTTAAGGCATGTCTGATTAAAATATAAATATTGGTGATAAATTTGATTGGATCTGTAATCTAATATGTCAACATACAACAGAAATTCAAACTTCTGGCCTAACAATATATTGTTATAATTTTTCGAATTATCTGATTTTTATCTTGTCTGAAGAAAAAAGAAAAAACAAACTTAAAAACAAAATATAAATGGCTTAAATATATATCATATGTTGTTTACTCAGCTATCATTTATTAATTTTGAAAAATACAAAAGCTGTAATATATATATTTGGAAAAGGTCCAAATGTCATGTAATATTAGTAAAAATATAAATTGATCTCCAGTCATAAAGCTAAATCCAATCAATTTATTCATTTAAGACTTGTCTCACTGATTCTATTGATGCTAACTACTCCCTGTAAAAGAGCGCAGGGATACTGTGTAACTATGAGATCCATGTAGTGGACGGTCTATCCACTATCACAAGACTGATCTAGACACATAATTCCTAGATCCCTAGACACATAAGTAGTAAAACCACTATTCAACAATATATCGTTCAGGTATAACGTCTTAGTAATAAACAAACTAACTGTATATATTGATAATATCCATACTAAAAAGTATCACGCTTCTGTAGTTGTGGACTGAGCGTGCTTGTCATACCGTGCTAGTCCTCAGTTCGCCTGACAGAGGTCCAAAACTAAAGAGCGAATGGAACTCAGTCAATCATCATATTTGTTATGTAACACTGCACGCACGGACCTGTAGAGAGAATGATCTTTCCAGGTGAAGAACGTGCACAGTTTCCCCTATACCATGCGTAATCTGTGGGCAAAGAATATCCTATATTAGTGCATAGAAACCTATTTGTTTAATGTGCTTTTTTAGTTTAAATCTTGAAAAAATAAAACAGTTTTAATACATTGATCAAACGGAACCATTTGTTGCATGGTTATAGAAATGTTAAATCAATCCATGATATAGTGAAGACTGTGTACTCTTGAGAGGGCTTAAACATTTTTAAAAATACAGGCCAAATTTTAAATGGGCTAATTTTACCACAAACATACACTTTTTGTGTATTGTAAGCTAAATTTTTACAGATGTCCACCTATTGGGTTATGAACAATCTATAGTGGTCAAAGAATTAAAAAAATTACGTTTTTTTTCCAATCGACAGACAACAAAGAGGTTCCGACACAATACACAAAAGCGGGCGTATTTGTTCTCAGAGTTTGGCCAAAATGTGAAAACAGAGGACTTCCAATATGTGACGTTTATTTACCGAGAGGCAACAAACCCACAGTTAATAACTCGACATTAGCACCATCTGTCGACAAACGAGTGAACTAACTGTGAGCCAACCTGGCTCTCGATAAAAGGCCATTTTCATTGAGTCATCGCTGCCTTTTGTTTCCTTTGTCAATCACCGTCGCATCTGTTCAATAACGTATTGAAATAATTGCTTTAATAATGTTTCTTTTACAACCCTAGCTACGATGAAAAAACAGTTTATGTATGCTTTGGTAAACCTTGTATTGAAATTTTGGTTCATTTTTTTTGAAAAAAAAACTGAAGTGTAAAAAGAAGCTTTTATTATAGAGCGTGATGTTTTTAAATTCTCTCTTACCATGCCTCCTGCCTATTGCTGTTACTTACTTTGATATTTTATTTTATAATACTTCTTTCTAATAGGTGTAAAATGATACTACTTTATCCTATATTCACAGTTCACAAGATTTCTTAAAAATTACTTTCTGTTTATTTTCTTACTAATCAGAAAATTGTTACCATTGTTTTTAAATTTTATATATAGAAAAAGGGAATTACTAAGTAGTAGTGTATTTGAATTATTTTTATTTCATTTTTAATGTGTCAGTTTTCAATGTAATAAACTGAAACAGATTTTTCTAAATAATTAAGCACTTAATTTGTGGCGCCTACATACAAATATATTTTTATTGAATTTTAATTTAAATAATCATTACGTTAGCCGTAAGCTGCGAAGTGACAAAAACGTTTTATCTATTACACGGAGATGAAATTAAATTTTTTTAAATACAGACCACAGATTCCGCAAGCCCTTTAGGAAGTGACAGCTAAAATGTCAAACTGAAAAATTCATTAATTTTTTTAGTAAAACATGTAACAAGTATTAATGGCAAACTGTACTGTAACAATATCATATGTTAAAACTAAATTGTTTTTCCCCACATTTATTTAATTTTTCTAAATATTGAGACCATTTTTATTAATGTTAATATCAATAACGTTTAAACAAATTATTATATTCGTATTTTAGGAAGTTATTTCTAGCATTAAATAAAATTAATTAATGTGTTTCTCCTTATTTAACTAACAAAGGCATTTATATTGTTAACATTCTATACTCTTCGTTTGGTTGTTGTTCTTTCCACTAGGTAATTTCAGAAACATTTTTGTTAAATATAATCATTGTCAGCTATAAGAGAAAAGGTAGATAAAAGTGTGTAGGAAAAGGCAATTAATTTTAATACCCAACCATTTATGGCCCATCACTTTAAGTTTCTTTATGACAATCCTAACTGATTGTACATTTAGAATAGATAAATTCACGAAAAAATGTATAGAAAACATTGTTTCTGAAAACTAATTTACATACAATTTACAAAGAGATTCTGTAAAGGTATTTTTACGTATCTACCTTTAGTTTAGATTAAAGTTAACTCCGGTAAATTACGTGGCCAGCAAATTAGTTATGTCCAGAAACTGTCGCAGTTTGTACGGGGAACAAAGTAGTTACCTTCCTGCCAGGGTTAGATTAACGGTGCATTTGAAATTGGATTTCACACCTACAAGGTGCACAATTTGGTACAAAAATAACCTTTGATTGTATACTTATTAAGAAAATGCAGAATTACAATAATATTATAACATTGAAAATTAGTATTTGCTTATATATGTTAGATTTATTTGGAGGTAACAATAACTCAATTAAAATACTGTTTATACTGTATACAATACAAATGAACGTCGCCCAACACGAATTATTTCAATATAAGTACATAATGTACAAATATTATGGTAATCGATTTTCATAAACCACACTTGCCACCATCATATTAAAGGGACTCATAATAAGTCACAGTGGTCTAAGGATGGTCATCATGGTTAGCCGAAATCGATCAATATAATATATATACATTTTGTTTTATAATAATAGTTATAATAGTTTGGGTTGTATAATGTTCATGTGTATTGTGTTTCTACCGATAATTAATATGCTAATCAAAAAACTTTATTCTTTATGTATTAAACTGTTCTATTTAACCCTAAAGAACAAAGATATCCCATTAGTTCATTGTCAAGCCTACACAATGCATATTCTGAATCTGACATTTTAAATTTTTCTCTGACTGGTTATAAGAATTTCCTGCTTACCTCAGTTAACGTTTTTAGAACGTTTTTTTTTTACATATTATCAGTGTCAATGATACCATTTAATTTCACAATTTTATTCCTGTTGTTAAGCTGTCATATACATTTGGTGTTCAGATATTTATAATATTGTTATTTTCTTGTAATATTTAAATTATGTTTATTTTTATAGAACTATTTATTATTATTTTTAATATATTTATTGTTATTAATAATGTATTACTGTTCTATTATCCTTATTTACTATCGATATCAACAAGTACTTGTCAGAAGTAACGTATTTATCACTTCCTGCATGGACTGATTTATTATTGTGAATGATGTTAAAATGTTGTTTTATTCTTGTCTTAGAGCCACAATATAAATGGCTATAAGCTGTTTTTGCCATTTTAAAATTTAATAAATAAATAAAAACAATTCAGCTTGTTCACAGAGAAAAAATAAACTGAGGTTGCATCCTTTAAATGTGTCAAGTACAGCAGTTATTTCTCGTTTATGCGATGCGATGAGAGGACCAGCACCTTGTCAGTTTCTCCTTTATTACACTCCATAACCTCAAAGTTGAACGTAGTAATCATTACCACAGATGTATAGGATGTACATCAGTTGTAATCGTCATATAACTTGCCACCGAGACGTTCGCCATAAGAAAGCGACATCTGTATCTTTTTCTCTATGGCTAGATAAAGATTTTATCGTAGCTTTAACATTTGTTTGTTACAAACTAACATTTAAATAGCATATTTTCTTTCATTGCATTTGATGTTATGTGAACATTTTATGTAGTTATATTTCCTCAAAATATTTTAATTTGTCAAACTAAATTAGTTCATTCTCGGTTTTTCCTCTTTTATCCAATCTAGTCCTGTATTGAATAGTTTCCTTAAGTGATTCCTTCCACAGCTATTTGCAATGGTTTTATTTCAGGAGTTCACTAATCATTTTAACATTTTCTTCATAAAAATCTACTACTTTAAATATTATTTCGTTGCTAAGAATGTTTTGTAGTAATGAAGTTACATCTATAAAATATGAATACTGTTGTCAACGAAAAGACAGAGGGCATTGCGAAAAATATACAATGGCTTACGCATGAACGCCCTTACCTCAATGGACTTCTAGACTGTTCTTGGTTGACGAGCCAGCTCTGTCACGGAACTTCGGGCGCAGGGAAATTCAAGAAGCTTCTAGATGGAGACCTGCAGGTGATATATACGGCCCGGATACCAGCGCGAGTCAGTCAGTGAGTCTAGAGTCTACAGCCCGGGTGTTTGCAGCGACAGTGAGCGAGTTCTACAGTGCGAGTGAAGTGTCCGAGTATAGTGAAGTGGTCTACGGAGAAGTTACCGGTGAGTGGTTCGTTGTAGGGATCAACGAAGGAGCAGTGTGGTACTTGTGGACGATTTCTGAAGGGACACTGAAGAAACTGTGAGTGAACTGTTAGCATTGGACTGTAGGTAGTAGGGAATCTAGTAGAGTCACTTTATAGTTAGTAATTGAAAATAATAGTAGAGAATCTAGGAAAGCCACTTTATAGAGCTAGGAATTGTAATTAAAAGAAGGGAATCTAGTAAAGTCTTCAAAATTTAATATTTTTGTATGTTAAAGATTAATACTTTGTTTAATAACTTTTTAATAATTATTTCAGTGTGCTATATAGTCCAGAATGGACTGTCTAGCTTCATAGTCACTATACACATATACAACTTCGATGGTATTTACCCTGCAATCTCATACATATAAACTTGATGGTTTTGGTTTTAGTTTGATGAATTATACAAGATTTATTCCGAAATATTTTGAACTTGAAGTAAAATCCTTTACAATAATTAATGCATATATTTTTTTAAAAGACCGCTGGCTTATTACCACTTTATGATTGGCATAATTTTATTCATAGAGCAATAATTTACAAAATGATACAGAGTTTCAAACATAAACAAATTGATCATGAAAACAAAGACAATTAAGTGGATGAAGTGGATGATAAATGTAAATGTTCATATTGCGTTTAAAAACACAATTTAACCCTTAAACGAAGCTATGTTCTTTTATAGAATATGAAAGAGGATATATATTTTTAGCAACTATTTATTAATTAAGATCAATATAATCTAAATCATTTTAAACACTACATTACAAAAATTGATAAAATAAAATCCTGCATTGTGACAGGGTTCAATTTGCCTTGCTCCCTTATCTAATGTAGAATATTTTATTAAATTATTATTAATAATGGTGATTTGGGCTTTTAATATTTGTAGCTGTAGGCCATCATCGAAAGTATTACTATGCATAATGTTAAAATGTTGTTTTATTCTTGTCTTAGTGCCACTTTGTCGAAAATAACTTGAGAAGTAAGGCCTGTTAACTAAGATTAGAATTTTGTTTTTATAAGATTAGCTTTAAGATTTCCAAAAGTTAACCCCCAGAAACAAGTATAGTTTCTAAAACAAGAATAGGCCTACAAGCCGATTTTACTCAGGTTGTATTTAAAAAGCATTTATGTATATTTACATATCTTATGTAGCTTCAACAAAAACAGAAATCAATTTAATAATACGTCTAAAACAAGTCTGTTATACACCATAATTACACGTTCTTGTAGTCTAGTTAACCATTATTTTGGTACCTATAATATTTTCTATTATCAGGTTTTTTTTAAATAAATATATATCACACATTACGTGTGTGAAAACTCTTAAAATATAATTAGATTGTTTCAAAACAAATTAAAATAAAAAATATTCGTGATGGCAAATTTGCTTTTTTTATATTTAGCAGTATATTATTTAAAAATTTCTTAAGGTAGTAAATGCATACTTAAATAATATAAGTGATTGAATTTTTGCTATTTATTATTTTCAATATGGGAACAGTTTTCGCCAGTTAATAATTTCTACTTATTAATTAAAATTATTTTCTTTGAAAGGTTTTTGTTGGCATTGGATTGTTCATATTGACAAATTTGTTAAAGATTTTCGACACTTCAAGTCTTTTTAGAACTAACTCAACGTTTCTACAGGAATAACACTTCTGTCGTCTTTAATTGCAACGTACTGCCTTATCGTACAAATAAAACTATATTTTTTTTTTTTTTTTAACTAACCCATATCAGTGTATATACCCCTTAAAACGGTACATTCTTATACATTTTGAAAAGTTTTATGATATGACTATGCATTTTATTGTTTAATATTTTTTATCTGTATTGTTCATTTTTAACGTGTCATTTCTTTCCTTGAATTGTATATTTTAATAGTTTGTAAGAAGATTTTTCTGATAAATCTAGCATAATATCATAATTTATAAGTATATAACTTTTTATTGAGTTTCAAAATTGATAGGGGTTGGTTAAAAATAGTTTTATATTAGGATAAATTAGTAAGTTGTACCTGAAGACGAGCGGAGTTTTATACCTGTCGAAATGTGTTAGTTTTAAAAACAATAGTGCAACGCAGGGGTTGGAAATCTCCAACAAACAAATTTACCAGTAAGAACGTAAATTCGTTTAAAACGGCAAGTTTTACAATCACAGCCACACTCCCATCAGGTGGTCACCGCTTTCATCCATTTCTCTGACACTGGGGTACCAGTCAAGGTAATTGCTATTTTAAACAACCTTTCTGTGGTCAACTGTGAAGTGGCCAGTGACATTTGTTTGCAATTCTCAGTAAGCTCATTTAATCAATTTGTTAATTACGTCATACATTTAAAAAAATTAGTTTTTTATTTATTTAATTTTCTATTGACTAAACGCACTAATTATAAATTAATATATTTTAAACACTAAAGTAATTTTTCATTTAAGACAAACAAATGTATCTCTCAATTAAATATATAAATATAATAAAATTTATTTTTGTTACTTGTCGTTGTTGTACAAAGGAAGTTTGTATAAAACTTCCTTTCTTGCTTGTTATAACTAGGATTTTGTGTGGTTTTTGTCTAGAGTCCATTTTCTGAATTTTTTGAGGTGATATTTATGAGTTTCTTTGGAGTTAAATAAACACAAAATATACGATATTGTATATCACGTTTAAATTTTAAATCAGTCACTGATGTTTGTTTGACCAATTTAAAACTAAAAAATATTAATTGTTGTTTTTATTTAATTTCTTGTTGTTAAACATAAATGAAAAATTTTAATAATAATTTTAAATAGGCCTATTTGAACGTATAGTATGTCATAATCTTCCAATAATGTTACATTACTCGATCGATAAATGCATAAAAAATAAACAAACATTCGTAAAGTTTTACCATCAGAACTTCTATTTTACGTCTTACTCATTTTTATTTTTTTAAAATTTTATTCAATATGATAAACATGCTTCCTATTACCTAAAATAATATATTAGGTTAGCTTAGGATGAAACAGCATAGCTATTTTTACTGTTCACAATTGGTACAAATAAGTTTGTGGTGCAACCAAAATGGGTTACACTAAATGGAAATGACACTCAGCACATGATTTGTTCACATATTTATTACTGGCAGATTATTAAGTAAACCCTAGTCCTTTTTGTAAGGTAGATGACTATTAGATTTGGTAATTTTCAAGTGTAAATGTTGAACAAGTGATAAAAATGTGTAATATGACTATACAAACGCATTGTTATTGTTTGTTATTTTTATGATTTTTTAAAATTTATTGTCAGCTTGTTATTTTTATTTATTTTTGTACATCAGCTTTATTTATTTTCACTCTATGTACTCATTTAAATGCACTAAAATATAAAAATCTGAAAACAAGTTATTCAATATAACGGTGCACTATTATTAGTAATTTTATAAATTACTAATAATTCGTACATGTTTTTTGTACGAATATTATTAGTAGAATTATTATGAATAAATAATAAATACTATGAAACATAGTACGTTTATCTCGCGTTTATTGCGCAGTTGAATAGTATAATTGTATATTTTATGAGTACTTTTGCAGTAAAAGAAAATATACATCAGATCATGATACTCTTAATGTATCAGCAAGGTATAAATCATGCTTTTAAAATAAAGTATTAAAAGTTATTTTGATATTGTTAATAATGAATTATTTACATTGTGCTGTATTAAATTACGACATTAATTGATATTTGCTGTTTAAGGTAATTCTTTAATTACGTTGCACAATTTAAATTAATATTTAAATTGTATAACTTTGAACCTAATTGAATAAAGTAATTACATCCCAATAAAGTATTCATAAACAAATGGCTTGCTACAAAATATCGGGACCTTATGGCGTCGTTCGGAAAAGGACGATAAAACTGTAAATAGAAGTATAAATGTGAGCTTCTGATGAAGTGGAGATCAAACAGCGCTGAACTTTGAGTAAACGGTAAACGGTCGGCAGCTTCGTAGAAGGTAAATACTAAAATTTATGATTTTTAGTTTAAACAACCTGCCAGTGAGTCTGAAGCCGCCTTTGATTCCAGTCCTCCAATCAGCATGATAATATTTCGGCTGAGTCAATAATACAAATTGAAGAATCCAGTTTGCAAACTTTGCGCGACACTTCATCATGGCAAATGGGCTGACAGCACAGATTAACAATTCAGATTTTTATCTTTCATAATATCATTTATCATTTTTCTGGGAGGCCGCCAGACTGGTAGAAACGGAGCAGGTGACTTGATAAGTAGTACTTTATAGGATCGAAATAGTTAATTATTCTCAATTAATCTTTGAGATTTTTCACTATCGACAGCGTTAATTTCATCTAAATCGATTTCATATTTATTATTCTGCACGTGTTATGATACGTTTAGCGAAATCAATGTCATGGAATAAAAACATTTTAAAAAACCAATACACCGCGTTCATTTCGTCGGAGGAACAATAATGTTGACCTTAAGCGTATTTAAGGCGAATATGAATGATTGCACGAATGTAGTAAGGGTGAGAATGAACTCTGTAGTCTGCTTACTAACTAACTAAGTTCGACTGTTCCTCAAAGCAATTTATAATAACCAGAGCAACTAAGGGCTCTACAGCTTTACATGGAATTTGAACCACTTAAAATCGGTCTGATTTTTAGCTAAAAACAAGCCTCATACTAAGTTCTCTTCCCTAAACAGCATACAGAGCCTGACTACCACCCAACATGGACTCCTAAGTCAGTAGTAGTGTCCATGTCGATGGTAACCATTGAGTGCACACCATGTCAATATTAAGAGCTTAGAACCTATCGCCTACAATCTCCACAACACTGTGTCCCCAAGTAGCTGGGTTACAGCACTGCGCCACCAGTGCCGATTAGGATTCACCTATTAAGTAATCACAAAGGAGATATTGTGTTATATTATGTAACTATATCCTCTTTTCTAAATTTGTCTATAGAACGAAAATGTATGTTTTCGTCAAAATCATTGTTTTTAATAGATTAACTACAGTTAAAAACAATAATTTACTACATAAAATGTTTTTTTTTTATGTTTTTAAAATTAATTGTCAGCAAAGCACATTATTGACGGCAGTTTCTTTAGCTTATTATTTAGGTACAATTTGATTGTGCAAGCAAATTTGAATTTAAATTAAAATTTTTATTCAATCAAAATAATGTTTAGTGAGAAATGTGCCTTTTTATTTTCATTATAGATATTAAAATGCATTAGATGTATTATGTTTTCACTAAGTAACACCCCTCAATGCTTCGCTTTCTGCCCTCGTCACTCGCTTCGCTCATGTTATCTCAATTATATAATTTTGTTATTATTCTTCACATTGCACAATTAAATTGTTAAAAATAACCTCTTATGACAAATTTTACGATTGTAAGCTAATTAGTACGGTAAGTGGAAAAAATCTCTGGTCGGTCAGTAATAGGATATTTATTATAAAACTTATTTTATGTATTTAAGATAAAATATTTTTAATTCCTCAAATTCTCTTTGGTATGCTTTTAGGGTATGTAAAGAACATGTGTACCAAGTTTAATGGTTCGAGGTCTCATGGTTTTTGAGAAACTTAAATCAGTTAGTCGGTGGTCATAACGACTGAATATCAACTTTCACACTTGCTTTCCGTTCGTGGTTAGAACAGTATTAACGGCCACACTTACTTACCGTTCGTGGTTAGAACACTATTAACGGCCACACTTACTTACCGTTCATGGTTATAACAATATTAACGGCAACACTTACTTATCGTTCGTGGTTAGAACAATCTTAACGGCCACACTTACTTACCGTTCGTGGTTAGAACAATATTAACGGCAACACTTACTTATCGTTCGTGGTTAGAACAATCTTAACGGCCACACTTACTTACCGTTCGTGGTTAGAACAGTATTAACGACCACAGTTACATACCTTTCGTAGTTACAACAATATTAACGGCCACACTTACTTACCGTTCGTAGTTAGAACAATATTAACGGCCACACTTACTTACCGTTCGTCGTTAGAACAATATTAACGGCCACACTTACTTACCGTTCGTGGTTAGAACAATATTAACGGCAACACTTACTTACCGTTCGTGGTTAGAACACTATTAACGGCCACACTTACTTGCCGTTCGTGGTTAGAACAATATTAACGGCAACACTTACTTACCTACCGTTCGTGGTTAGAACACTATTAACGGCCACACTTACTTACCGTTCGTGGTTAGAACAATATTAACGGCAACACTTGCTTACCGTTCGTGGTTAGAACAATATTAACGGCCACACTTACTTACCGTTCGTAGTTAGAACAATATTAACGGCCACACTTACTTACCGTTCGTCGTTAGAACAATATTAACGGCCACACTTACTTACCGTTCGTGGTTAGAACAATATTAACGGCAACACTTACTTACCGTTCGTGGTTAGAACACTATTAACGGCCACACTTACTTGCCGTTCGTAGTTAGAACAATATTAACGGCAACACTTACTTACCTACCGTTCGTGGTTAGAACACTATTAACGGCCACACTTACTTACCGTTCGTGGTTAGAACAATATTAACGGCCACACTTACTTACCGTTCGTGGTTAGAACAATATTAACGGCCACACTTACTTAATGTTCGTGGTTAGAACAATATTAACGGGATCACTTACTTACCGTTCGTGGTTACAACAATATTAACGGCCACACTTACTTACCGTTCGTGGTTAGAGCAATATTAACGACCACGCTTACTTACCGTTCGTGGTTAGAACAATATTAACGGCCACACTTACTTACCGTTCGTGGTTAGAACAATATTAACGGCAACACTTACTTACCGTTCGTGGTTAGAACAATATTAACGGCCACGCTTACTTACCGTTCGTCGTTGGAACAATATTAACGGCAACACTTACTTACCGTTCGTGGTTAGAACAGTATTAACGGCAACACTTACTTACCGTTCGTGGTTAGAACAATATTAACGGCCACGCTTACTTACCGTTTGTAGTTAGAGCAATATTAACGGCCACGCTTACTTACCGTTTGTGGTTAGAACAGTATTAACGGCCACACTTACTTACCGTTCGTGGTTAGAACACTATTAACGGCCACACTTACTTACCGTTCATGGTTATAACAATATTAACGGCAACACTTACTTATCGTTCGTGGTTAGAACAATCTTAACGGCCACACTTACTTACCGTTCGTGGTTAGAACAGTATTAACGACCACAGTTACATACCTTTCGTGGTTACAACAATATTAACGGCCACACTTACTTACCGTTCGTAGTTAGAACAATATTAACGGCCACACTTACTTACCGTTCGTCGTTAGAACAATATTAACGGCCACACTTACTTACCGTTCGTGGTTAGAACAATATTAACGGCAACACTTACTTACCGTTCGTGGTTAGAACACTATTAACGGCCACACTTACTTGCCGTTCGTGGTTAGAACAATATTAACGGCAACACTTACTTACCTACCGTTCGTGGTTAGAACACTATTAACGGCCACACTTACTTACCGTTCGTGGTTAGAACAATATTAACGGCAACACTTGCTTACCGTTCGTGGTTAGAACAATATTAACGGCCACACTTACTTACCGTTCGTAGTTAGAACAATATTAACGGCCACACTTACTTACCGTTCGTCGTTAGAACAATATTAACGGCCACACTTACTTACCGTTCGTGGTTAGAACAATATTAACGGCAACACTTACTTACCGTTCGTGGTTAGAACACTATTAACGGCCACACTTACTTGCCGTTCGTGGTTAGAACAATATTAACGGCAACACTTACTTACCTACCGTTCGTGGTTAGAACACTATTAACGGCCACACTTACTTACCGTTCGTGGTTAGAACAATATTAACGGCAACACTTACTTACCGTTCGTGGTTAGAACAATATTAACGGCCACACTTACTTAATGTTCGTGGTTAGAACAATATTAACGGGATCACTTACTTACCGTTCGTGGTTACAACAATATTAACGGCCACACTTACTTACCGTTCGGGGTTAGAGCAATATTAACGACCACGCTTACTTACCGTTCGTGGTTAGAACAATATTAACGGCAACACTTACTTACCGTTCGTGGTTAGAACAATATTAACGGCCACGCTTACTTACCGTTCGTCGTTGGAACAATATTAACGGCAACACTTACTTACCGTTCGTGGTTAGAACAGTATTAACGGCAACACTTACTTACCGTTCGTGGTTAGAACAATATTAACGGCCACGCTTACTTACCGTTTGTAGTTAGAGCAATATTAACGGCCACGCTTACTTACCGTTTGTGGTTAGAACAGTATTAACGGGCACACTTACTTACCGTTCGTGGTTAGAACAGTATTAATAGCCACACTTACATACCGTTCGTGGTTAGAAAAATATTAATGGCCAAACTTACTTACCGTTCGTGGTTAGAACAGAATTAACAGCCCCACTTACTTACCGTTCGTGGTTAGAACAGTATTAACAGCCACACTTACTTACCGTTCGTGGTTAGAACAGTATTAACGGCAACACGTACATACCGTTCGTGGTTAGAATAATATTAATGGCAACACACACTTACCGTTCGTGGTTAGAACAATATTAACGGCCACACTTACTTACCGTTCGTCGTTAGAACAATATAAACGACCACACTTACTTAACGTTCGTGGTTAGAACAGTATTAACGGTAACACTTACTTACCGTTCGTGGTTAGAACAATATTAACGGCCACACTTACTTACCGTTCGTGGTTAGAACAATATTAACGGCCTTGCTTACTTACCGTTCGTGGTTAGAACAATATTAACGGCCTCACTTACTTACCGTTCGTGGTTACAACAATATTAACGGCCACACTTACTTACCGTTCGTGGTTAGAACAATATTAACGGCAACACTTACTTGCCGTTCGTGGTTACAACAATATTAACGGCCACACTTAATTAACGTTCGTAGTTAGAACAATATTAACGACCACACTTACTTACCGTTCGTGGTTAGAGCAATATTAACGACCACGCTTACTTACCGTTCGTGGTTAGAACAATATTAACGGCCACACTTACTTACCGTTCGTGGTTAGAACAATATTAATGGCAACACTTACTTACCGTTCGTGGTTAGAACAATATTAACGGCCACGCTTACTTAACGTTCGTGGTTACAACAGTATTAACGGCAACACTTACTTACCGTTCGTGGTTAGAACAGTATTAACAGCCACACTTACTTACCGTTCGTGGTTAGAACAGTATAAACAGCCACACTTACATACCGTTCGTGGTTAGAACAGTATTAACAGCCACACTTACTTACCGTTCGTGGTTAGAACAGTATTAACAGCCACACTTACTTACCGTTCGTGGTTAGAACAATATTAACGGCCACACATACATACCGTTCGTGGTTAGAACAATATTAACGGGCACACTTACTTACCGTTCGTGGTTAGAACAATATTAACGGCCTCACTTACTTACCATTCGTGGTTAGAACAGTATTAATAGCCACACTTACATACCGTACGTGGTTAGAACAATATTAACGGCCAAACTTACTTACCGTTCGTGGTTAGAACAGAATTAACAGCCACACTTACTTACCGTTCGTGGTTAGAACAGTATTAACAGCCACACTTACTTACCGTTCGTGGTTAGAACAATATTAACGGCCACACTTACTTACCGTTCGTGGTTAGAACAATATTAACAGCCACACTCTACATTGTGGTTCAACTATAACTAAGCGTTCATACCTGCTTACCATTCGTGGTTAGAACAATTTGAATGACCACAATTTCTTAACATTCATGTTTATAACTATACTCATAATTGACCTGAAACATGATCATCACTATTTTAAAAATGTTAATTTAAATTCGATGTTTATTAAATTACAACCTTTTTGTAGTAAAGGATATGCTTTTTTCAAAAATATATAAGGATTACAGTAAACAAGACCACTTTTCCTTCGTCTGACACCTTACGTAATCTCACTCTTTAAGATACCATATCACTTCCAACATATCCGTGCAAACAACGCCTCCAGACAAGAAAAAACTGGCAATAACCAGCTCCAAACGGCGAAATGCACTTACGTACTTGATAACAGGAGGTGCGGGGAAGATATCCAGAAAATATGACTTTTTTAGAATTCAATAAATATTTTATCGAAAAAAAGACAATACATTGTTATTCTTGTATACACATTTGTATTATTCTTCACGTGGACTCATTCTTGTAATGACAGTTGCATGATTTTCATCTAAGTAAAAAATTAAAATAAATATATAAATTAAATTCTAAGTAACTCAAAATATAACGTGGAAAATTTTAATTTATTTTATCGTCAAGTTATTTCATTGTAAAAAAAGGTTTAATCAATTTATTATAACATATATGTATGCTAAATAAAATATGTATGGTGTAAAAGTAAACTCCAGTTTTTAAATTGAATAGTGTAAAAAAGAGAGAAAGAATAAGAAATATTTCAAATATTAAGCCATCTTTAATAATATAACCAAATAAGGATCATAAAAGTAACTCTTGACATTTCGTCAGTCAAAGCGGACTGGTTTTATGCAGAAAAACTTATACCAATACAAGCCTATGCATTTAAATCACTCTTTATTTCTGATTGTTTTACGCTAACTCACGTCATTTAGTTTTCTAATTCAGATGATCTGTGAAGATGGATATATATTAATAAAAACTGTATACGTACAAGCAGATAATGGACGATCATTGTTTGACAGGCGCATGTTAAATAACGTTCAACTTTCCTCGTGCCATTTCAATTAGAGATTTTCATAAGAAACTTATAATATTGCATGTAAACTAAAAAAAAAAAAAAACATATAAAAGATGAAAATCAAGATTAAATATATTTTTTAAAGAAAATATGTAAAAATCTCTACAAATACCGTGAATTATATAAATGTATGTAATAACTTCGTTAAATACATTACATGTTTTTTTTCTAATTATTTTGTAAAGCTTATTTATTTATATAGATCAAGTCTACCTTATTGATACTACCATATTAACACTACCTTATCGGCTCTATCTCATCGACACTACCCCATCGACTCTACTTTATCACTTCCTTATCGACTATACTTATTGACACTACCTAATAGGCTCTTCTTTTTTGAAATTACTTTATCGACTCTTCACTGTCGATCTACCTACCTAATGGACACTACCTTATCGACTCTACCTTATTGATTATAAATTATTTAAACTACCATATCGATTCTACCCTATCGACACTATCTTATTGACTGTTTAACATGGCCAAGTAAAACGCACTAGTCCATATATTCTCATACAAATACAGCACTCAATGTTGGTCTGAGTTTTTGCTGTGTTTTTGGTTAGTGTCTGGAATGTTTTCTTTCCATCTTCTTTTAAGTATAGTTCTTTCTTTTCTTCTTTGTTTATGTTCTTTATACTTGATGGTTAATTTTGTTTAGATAATTACTTTATGACTTTAATTATTGTTATTTGATTTGTAAACAATGTGCTCAGCAGAAGTTTGAACTCTTAAGATGTACTAAAGTAATTTTCTATCTTATTTTCTTTATGAGGTTAAGTGTAAGAGAGGACCTAATGGTTCTAACTTTGCCTCGATAAATAAAGCATTTTTCATTCCATTCCACTGACCGACGTCCGCAGGCAATTCTTCTCAGCACGCAACCTAATGGGCATGAATTGATGTTACCTTCATGCATTGCCTAAGGTGTTTTGGTTTCATTATAGCTTTAATGTGGTTTTAATAATAATTACTTGTGGTTTTGGATGACAGCTCAGAATAGTAAACTGTAAATACTGCAGTACTTATAACAAGGTAAGTTTAAGTAATTCGTTTACTTATTTGTGGAAACTAAAAACAGTAACAGCCACTGCTATTCATTCTCTTGAAATACAATTAAATCAACAATGAAGGTTATCTTTTAAAAAACACACACAAACTGTACTCGTAAATGGAATTCGTTTTCTTCCAACCAGTTGAAGCCAATACCTTTGTTCATAAAAAGTATTCATTTACACCATTCTTTATCATTACATGTTGATACACAATTATATCTACCCTAAGTCAAGTTTAGCTTACATTAATAATAAAATAGGACAATTAATTTTAACTTGTAACAATTTTATAGTTTCCATATAAGAATCTTATAGAAAAATGTTATAAAATAACGCAGAAAAGCCATTTGCCTGTAGTTGAGTTCTTTGTTGCCTTGATTTGTAAAGTATCATTGCCGTAATTAGTAGCAGCATTTTTCAATAAAGTGTCTGAGTGAATGGTTTTTATAACACTTTTTTGTCTTCAATATGTATGCCATAAATTAGAGCTGAAACCGAGCACGCGTACACACCTCAGAAATCTGCTTCAGTCGTATCAAACACTAAACGCTACCTTGTCCACTCATTAAAATCTTTTAAGATTTCGAATGATTTGAATTCCCTCTTATATAGAAGTCCTTTGTATTTTTATATTAATTTACAACAATTAATGTTCTTTATAGTTTATACTTTTAAATTCATCTCTGTTATTAAGTTGTCCTTTTTTCCAAATACGAGAGTAACTGCTCTTCCGTTTGTGTCTTCTGTTCACACTATGACTTAAATAGCTATGTATTTACATACATGTAACCAAAAAACAGTTTTTCTGCTATTAACACTGCAGGCCTTGGTGGGTTACCAACATTTAAAATGCGAAAGGGAAATATGCTCGGTTCAAATGATTCATATTATTATTCAGATAAGAGTCACCGTCACAGCTTCATTCATATTTTGAGATGACTATGACTATGCACTTGAGTGTAGGATGAGTGTGGATGACGTGTAGTCTGGTTACTAAGGTCGACTGTTTCTTTAAAAGAGCCAATTATTTATAGTAAAATAGCCAAGGAAACTAAGGGAATTACAGTTTTACGAGGAATACAAACCACGTAGAATCGTTATCATTTTAACTGGCAAATCTAATTCTCAGTTCTCTACCTTACACAACAGCCGGACAGAGACTACCACCCAACATGGACACTCCATACCTGTCAATTAGTGTTCACATCGATGGCAACCATTTAGTGGACACCATGTTGATATTAAGAGGGCTGAGTTTAGTACCTATATCCTACAATCTCCACATCATTTTGTCTCCAAGTAATTGGATTACAGCACTGTGCCACTATTTTCGATCTTTTTTCTTAAGATAATTTTCGAAAAATAAAATCTTCTTTTGCGGTCACTAACAGAATTTAGTTTTTAATTCATGTTTAAATAATTTTTATTTTTATATTTAATTTGTGGCCTGTAGTGTAAACGATATTTTTAGCCATTTACTCACACACAATTTTTCATGCATAGTAAATATGTCAGATTCATCTAAATAGAACAAATTCGTCTGTTGTTTGAAAGTTATTTGTTATCATTGGATTGTTCATGATATGTAGATAATATTTGGAGATTTCCAATGCTTCAAGTGT